>SKCR01049796.1:0-78477 GCA_019454045.1 Zanthoxylum bungeanum
TTTATGTAACAGTTTGACTGTACCCACATATCGTTAACTAGATAATTAGATTATCGTAGTTAAGATGGCAACAAGGGAAATGTCTGTGATAATCATGGGTGATAATGTGTTCAAGGGCACCAACTTCGCCGACTGGGAAATGAACCTGAGGATAGTCCTTGGGGCGGAGAGGATACTGTATACGATACAAAAACCTCTCGGGCCTAAGCCCACTGAGCCACTTGAGCTGGAGTTATGGAAAACTCACAGTGATGATTGTGACACGGCTCAGTCAATCATGCTTGCTTCAATGACTCAACACTTTCGCCGCCAGAATAGGGACTTGGGTCCTTATAATATCATGGCAAGATTGCAAGATCTTCACCGCACTAATAAGCGGATGGCGAGGTACGAGTTGGTGAAGAAAATCTTTCGCTCCGTATGACTGATGGTAGTTCTGTTGAGGTCCATGGGACTCAAATGATAGCCGATATTGATGATGAATTGGCTAATATGGGTATAGTCTTGGAGGCTGAGCTGTCTATAGATGTATTCTACAGTCACTACCCGATATTTGGAAACAGATTGTCATCAACTACAAAATGATGAATTCGGATGATACTCTTGGAGAGTTATTATCGATTCTCAAGGAGTCAGAGAAAGAGCTTCTGAAAGGCAACAAGCGCGAGGCGCACTTTGCATCAACATCTCAAACACCGAAAGCTGGGCTCAAGGCAACTGGGGTGTTAAGAAGAAAAAGCATAGAAACAAAGGCAAGGCCAAGTCAACAAGGCTTCTGGGAAGCCAAGGGACAAGTCTCAAGATGTTTGCCTGAAATGCGGCAAGAAAGGTCACTGGAAGCATGACTGCCACTGAACAAGGAACACAAGGAGGACATACAGGCGGGCAAGGCACCGGCCTCAGGTATGTTTGTTATTGAGATAAATATAACTACTTCTAGTCTTAATAAAAATTGGATTTTTGATTCTGGCTGTGGTTCTCATATTTGTACTGATGTGCAGGATCTGCATGATAGCAGGAGACTGGCTTCGGGGGAGGTAGATCTACGAGTTGGAAATGGAACTTCTGTTGCTGTTTTGGCCGTAGGCACTTTTGTTTTGGAACTGCCCTCGGGGCATGTACTTAAACTAAATGACTGTTATTTTGTCCTAGTTTAACTAGGAATATTATTTCTGTATCTTTGTTAACCCAGTATGGGTACACTTTTGTATTTAAAAACACCAGGTGTTTTTATATAAAAATGATGCAGAAATTTGCACTGCCGATGCAAATAATGGTCTTTATATTTTGAATATAAATAAATCTCCAAAACGTAAAAAAACAACAAAAAGGCTCAAAATGAGTAATCCAAAGGAAGAGACTTACTTGTGGCATTGTCGTCTAGGGACATATCAACAAGACTCGCATATCCACACTTCGAAGAGTGGGTACTTGGACGGATTTGATCCAAATTCATATGACGTCTGCGAATCTTGTTTATTAGGCAAAATGCCTAAATCACCTTTTAGTGGTAATGTGAACGCGCCACTGAACTGTTAGCCCTCGTTCATAGTGACATTTGTGGGCCCATGTCTAGCAGGCTAGAGGTGGATATCGATACTTCGTAACCTTTACGGATGACGCATCACGTTATGGTTATGTGTATCTAATGATGCACAAGTCAGAAACTTTTGAGAAATTCAAAGAGTTTCGACACGAAGTTGAAAACAAACAGGCAAGAGTATTAAGACATTACGGTCGGACCGTGGTGGCGAATACTTAAATAATGAGTTTCAAGATTACTTGAAAGAATATGGTATTCTTTCACATGGACTCCTCCTGGAACACCACAATTAAATGGTGTGTCTGAACGGAGAAACCGTACCTTGCTTGACATGGTAAGGTCGATGATGAGTCGCACTGAGCTACCTATATCCTTCTGGGGACATGCATTAGAAAGTGCAATTCTTATTTTGAATAGGGTTCCGTCAAAGTCTGTTGAACAGACTCCGTATGATATATGGACAGGAAAGAAACCAGGTTTCTCATTCCTGAAGATTTGGGGTTGCTGGGCATACGTCAAACGTTTGGAAGGTACCAAACTTGAACCCAAATCAGAAATGCCTTTTTGTTGGATATCCTAGGGAAACCAAAGGATATTACTTCTATTACCCACAAGAGAACAAAGTATTTGTTGCTCTACATGCGGTTTTCCTTGAGAAGGAATTCCTAAATGCAGTGTTTAGTGGGAGGAAAGTAGAACTCGATGAAAGTCGTAGTGATACGGTTCCTGGCAATGAATCGAGAACGGAACATGAAACAGTCCATCCAGGATGAGACTGAACCACAATCTTCAATTACACAAGGACTACGTAGGTCGGAGAGAGTCAGGGTAATACCTGAGAGGTATGGATTCCTGATCTCACCTCATGTGATATTATCTTATTGAGGATACTGAACCGGCTACGTATGAGGAAGCGATACAAGGTATCGAATCCACTTTATGGCAAGAGGCCATGAAGGCCGAAATGGATTCCATGTATACCAACCAAGTTTGGACACTGGTTGATGCACCAGAAGGCGTAAAGCCCTATTGGATGCAAATGGGTCTTCAAGAAGAAGACAGACATGGATGGCAACGTTCAAACGTACAAAGCTAGGCTCGTAGCGAAGGGGTATCGTCAACAACTTGGAGTTGATTATGACGAAACTTTCTCACCCGTTTCCATGATTAAATCCATTCGGATAATGCTTGCGATAGCTGCATATTACGATTACGAAATATGGCAGATGGACGTTAAAACCGCTTTCCTTAACGGAAACCTGTTGGAGGATGTTTATATGCAACAACCTGACGGTTTTATCGCACCAAGACTTGCAAACAAGGTTTGTAAGTTAAATCGGTCCATTTATGGACTGAAGCAAGCATCGAGGTCATGGAACCAACGTTTTGATGAGGTCATAAAAGAATATGATTTCATTCAAAACGTAGATGATCCTTGTGTATATAAAAAGGTTAGTGGGAGTGCACTGACTTTTATTGTCCTTTATGTCGACGATGTATTGCTTATAGGCAATGACATTCCCATGTTAACGTCGGTGAAAGCTTGGCTTTCATTGAAATTCTCCATGAAAGATCTGGGAGAAGCAGCTTTTTTATTCTAGGAATAAAGATCTACAGGGATAGATCTAGAAGGCTACTTGGACTCTCCCAGAGTACATATATTGATAAAGTGTTGAAGAGATTCAACATGGATCAGTCCAAGAGGGGACTGTTGCCAACATCACATGGCGTCTATCTATCTAGGGACATGTGTCCTAAAACACAAGATGAGAGAGACAACATGAGTCGGACTCCGTTCGCCTCAGTAGTTGGATCGATCATGTATGCCATGATATGTACACGACCTGATGTGTCCTATGCTTTGAGCATGTGTAGTCGATATCAGGCCGATCCAGGAAAGGATCACTTGATGGCGGTTAAGAGTATCCTTAGGTATCTTAAGAGAACTAAGGATGTTTTCTTAATCTATGGAGATGGAGAACTTGAGGTATCTGGGTATACCGATGCAAGTTTTCAAACCGACAGAGACGACTTCAAGTCGCAAACCGGGTACATATTTTGCTTGAATAACGAAGCAGTGAGCTGGAAATCTTCCAAGCAAGATACTGTTGCCGATTCAACAACTGAAGCGGAGTACATTGCAGCAGCTGAAGCAGCAAAGGAAGCGGTTTGGATCCGAAAATTCCTAGTTGATTAGGAGTAGTTCCATTAGCAGCTGAGCCCGTTTTATGTATTGTGACAATAGCGGGGCCATAGCGCAGGCTAAGGAACCAAGGTTCTCATCAACGATCCAAACATGTTCTTCGACGATTCCATCTGATTCGAGAGATCATACATCGTGGCGATGTGAAGATCGAAAGATCGCATCAGAGGACAACATTGCAGATCCGCTGACGAAAACAATTCCTCGGGGAAAAGTTTGAGCGACACATACATAGTTTGGGTATTAGATGCTTGAGTGACTGGCTATAGGCCAAGTGGGAGATTGTTAGACAGTTATGACCCATAGCGTCACTATTTTGTAAATGATATTGTATTATTGTACAAAATTAACTATGTAGTAATGAAATTGCCTTTTACCGTTTTGTAATTTATTTACTTTGATATATAAATGGTAAAAGTCCCTATGATTAGTTCCGGATTGTGATGATATGAGACGGTATCAATCCTAAAGGTTTAATCATCAAATATCCCTAGTCGTAGTATTATCGAGATTGGACATCGATAATGCGGAATAGACTAGTACTGCACTTGTGCATGTTATGAGGGCACAACGCATAGTTCTCATATATTTAAGTATAGGATACTTATGCTAGTGCGGTAGGAGGTTGTGTTTTACCGATGGTACGAAAACAGCTTCGCTCTGGATAGACCCCGCGGAATCCCATTGGTAGTATGTCTGCGTGTCTATGGGAGTCCGCTTCAGGGTAGGTGCATATGATCTTAACCTGAGACTTGCATCGCTAGTACTTACGACAATCGGTAAACTTTAGTTTTGGTGGTCCAGGGCTTTAACGGGTTCTGTGTACACCTCTTCTGGATTTATCGAGAATCATAGTGTATTGGGTGTGATGTCAAGATGGAAGTATCACTTCAGACATATGGAGATGATGATCGCGAGGGATACAGAACTAGTACTCTATAATGGTTGCAACCATCGGATAATATGACTAGGTCAGGATTATCCGATTCAAAGAGACTGGTTGTTTGATGTCCGATATGTGTATCGTACGGGGCAGACACATCTCCAGCCCCAGGCCTTACATGTGATCATCCGATACTGGTTCGATATACACTATACTACGGTATACTACGCCTGTTATAGATCTTATATTCCAATAAGAATATTTCTGGAGAATTGGGTAGGCATGGCGTTTTGCTAGAGGCTAACCTGTCTTGTAAATCGGTAAAAACGTAGTACTTGGTACGTACGTGTTCGGATAATCTGACGACCGTATTTACTGCCAACATATCCAGAGATCTCTTGGGTCGCTTCCCGAAGATTCACCAATGATGTATGATTCAAACTCGATTAATCTTGGATTAATTACGGAGAGACTTTATCTTGGATAAAGTACTATACAAAGAGAGAGAACGATTAATTTGGAATTAATCGTAAAAATATTATATTCGATATAATAATCGAAATTCGATTTCGACGCGAAATTAAAATTAGATTTTAATTCGGGCAAACGAGTTAATTTAGAATTAATTCGTTAGCGACGTAAATAATAATTTCGCTAGGCGCAATTATTTATTTAAATTCGATTTAAATAACGTCGCGACGAAAGTTCGGTATTTCGGAAATATCGAACCCGAACACGTGAGTGCGTGGGCCCACTTTCATTTGGGTTGTGTGGGGCCCACATGACACATGTCATTTTATGCATTATTTAATTGTTAATACATTGCATGGTGATAGTGTACAATACACTCAATGGTTTTGCATGGAGTTTGAGTGTTTGACACTCTAAGCCATTGCATGATTTGTGTCATAAGTTATTATTAATTTAATAAATATTATGGCATAAATATAAATTGATTTTTTGTAACAAAAATCATTCAATTTTTCTCTCTCACATTGCCGAAACTTGCAAGCAGTTTTTGGCTCTCCTTTCTTCAATTTTTGTGGCAAGATTTGAAGAAGTTGTGCATTCAAAATCACAACAAAGGCTAGCACCTTCAAGGGATCATACATAGGTGATATGGGAAACTAATCCTTGAGCTTGGAAGGATCAAACTCGACTTGGAGTCCCTCTTTTCTTCTTGGCCGAGAGCTTCACTGCACAAGGGAGGAGTTTTCGCATCATCTAAGCATCCATTTTCAAGTATTGTGAGTATGATTCCGCCATACTTCAATTTATTCATTCATGTATTTATATATTGCTTGTTCTTGTTGATCTTGGGGCTTGGTAATTATTTCCAACAGTATATCCACACTTTGAAGAGTGGATACTAGGACTGATTTGATTTTAAATCAAATGATATCTATGAATCTAGTTTATTAGGCAAAGTGCCTAAGACACCTTTTACTTGGTAAAAGTGCAAATGCCACCGATATGTTAGCCCTCGTTCATGGTGACGTAAGTGGGCCCATGTCTAGCTAGGCTAGAGGTGGATATGAATACTTCGTAACCTTTACGGATGTGGCATCGGGTTACGGTTATGTGTATCTTATGAAACATATGTCATAAACTTTTGAGTAATTCAAAGAGTTTCGACACGAAGTAAGAAAACAGACTGGTAAAAGTATTAAAGACATTATGGTCGGACCATAGTGTAAATTACTTAAACATATGAGTTTCAAGATTACCAGAAAGAGTATGGTATTCTTTCACAGGGGACTCCTCCCGGGACAACTCAATTTGACGGTGCATTCGAACAGAGAAACTGAACTTTCTTGGACATGGTAAGGTTAATGATGAGTCACTCTGAGCTACCAATTTCCTTCTGAGGATACACATTAAACAGTGCAATACTTATTTTGAATAAGGTTCCATGAAAATTTGTTAGACAGACTTCATATTAGATATGAACATGAAAGAAACCGGGTTTCTCATTTATGAAATATGGCACATGGTACGTCAAAAATGCTTTCCTTAAACGAAAACCTTTTGGTGGATGTTTGAATGCAACATCCTAACGGTTTTGTCATGCAAAAACATGCAAACAAGGTTTGCAAGATAAATCGATCCAGTCCAAAGAAGCCAACTCGGTGGGACGTAACCCGACCCCGAGCTGAAAGAAAGACTTTGCAATGGGGGAATGTTACATCCCCAGTCCAAAGAAGCCGACTCGGTGGGACGTAACCCGACCCCAAGCTAAAAGAAAGACTTGGCTCTGGGGGAATGTTACATCCCCAGTCCAAAGAAGCCGACTCAGTGGGACGCAACCCGACCCCGAGCTAAAAGAAAGACTTGGCTCTGGGGGAATGTTACATCCCCAGTCCAAAGAAGCCGACTTGGTGGGACGTAACCCGACCCCGAGCTGAATAAACAAGTGGCCTCGGTAGAACGAAATCCAGCCCCGAGCCGAATAAACATCGGTCTCGGCGGTACAAGAGCAGACCCGAGTCGAAAAGAGACATCGGTCTCGGCGGTACAAGAGCAGACCCGAGCCGGAAAGAAACATCGGTCTCGGCGGTACAAGAGCAGACCCGAGCCGAAAAGAGACATCGGTCTCGGCGGTACAAGAGCAGACCCGAGCCTGAAAGAAACATCGGTCTCGGCGGTACAAGGGCAGACCCGAGCCTGAAACAAACATCGGTCTCGGCGGTACAAGAGCAGACCCGAGCCGGAAAGAAACATCGGTCTCGACAGAAAAGGTCTTACTCACCTTTTTGGTATCTGTTGCCTTTCTTGCAACTCTACAAGGGTCACTACAAGCAAGGCTCTTCTTAATACATCCTCTCTGCATCTCAGCATTCCACGTATCCGACCGGATGACTTCCGCTATCAACTTGGTCGACCTCAAAAACCGAAAGGTCTATGTACACACTGAGATAGCCTTCTTTCACCAAGTCTTACACCTGCTCCCGCAGGTCTCTACACCCATTCCTGGCATGTCCCCTTATGTTATGGTAGATAGAGTATGCCCTACTATTTCCCTCCTCAATCGGTAACCTTTTCAAATTAGGCTCGGCCAACAGACATTTATCCTGGATTTCCTGAACTATCTGGGCCATAGGTTTGTTCAGAGGGGTGTATATTGTCCTCCCCGTGACACGGTTGACTTGGACAGATGACTTTATCTCTTGAACATGACTACTCGGAGGTGTCAGTCTGAGTTTCTTTTGCTCCAGCAGCATTTTCTTTATTTTTTTATTTAGATTTTTAATTTCTAGCTTTTACTTTATTTAAGTTTTTACTAGCCTTAGATTTGTGTGGAAACTAAACCCGTTATCTATGTTTCAGGTTCTCAGACACTACATGAGACGAACCAGAAGCTTTGAAATATGATTGCTTGACCCAGAAATTGAAAGAACCATCAGACAGTTGAGAATGGAAAGGCGAGAAAGCCAAGAAGCATTGATCAACATGGAACCTGAACCTTTGGAGGTTGCACCACCAATTCCCATTCGAGACAGAACCATTTTGGTGGTTGACGACCTCATTTCCTGTATTGTACTTCCTCTTTTACCAGCAAATGCATGTGACATCAAAACATGCATTCAAATGATTCAACAGTCAGTTCAATTTGGGGGAAATACAACCGAAGATCCTAATGCCCACATTAGCAAATTCTTGGAGGTTTGCGACACTTTCAAATACAACCGAGCGGATGAAGAAGCAATGAGACTGTGTGTTTTCCCATATTCCTTGAAAGACAGAGCTAAATCTTGGCTACATTCATTACCAGCAGGTTCCATCACAACTTGGAGGTTACTGATATTGTCTATCGACGCCGCTTGTACTCGAACTGTTGATTCTGGGTAGCTTTCTAGTGGTCCCTATCAATTGGCTAAAGATTCATGCTTAAGTGGGTGCACTTTGGTACTCAAACTATATCCCATGGTATTCACATCGACGTTAGCAATTTGGTTCTGGTTAAAGTTTATATTCTCTTTTGTACTTTCCTTCTATTGTTACTAAATCTGATTTTCTTTCACACCAACCCGTTCTCAAGCCTGGTAACATGCTAGATTACTCTCTCTCTATGATTTACCTTATTGTAGTAAGCTTATTTTCTCAGTCTTGTACTATACTACACTTTTGCCAATACTTACCTAGTATTTTCTTTTATTGTCATTGCACCTTAATCATTTCATTACAAAGCCTTTTGTTTGTTAATCTTTTTGTTTACTCTATTTTTTTTATTTTGTACCTAAAACTTCTATGATCTACATCTCCATCCCCTAATCCGAGGAATGTAATATTTCTCATGTCCCAAGTCATGTTAAACATTGTTTCCTTATATTCTTATCACTGCTTAACTAGTATCTCCTCTCTTCATCGTTCATCTAGATAACATTTCTTCTAAATCTATCTCTTAGAACTATTTCTTCCTTTATTATGTTCATGTACTATATCTAAAGGTTTTTTTTATGCACCAATCTCTTCCAACTACGCATTCTCTTGCTTCTGTGAATATCTTAAGACGAACTCTGAAGCCTAACTTTTTTTTACTGTTTAACGAGGGTTGAGAGGACGGGAACTTATCTTTAGGCTTTTCTATTCATGGTGATTTAGTGGCATATATCCTCCGCCTAGGACTCTCGTGTCTACTTGTCTGGTGTCTTTTCCGATATTAAGGTACTACTGCTAAAACTTATTTGGCTTGCCTTCTCTAACCTAACTTCTGATCATTGTCAGTAATTAATCACTCCACCGTTTCCATAACATCGCTCTAGAGTCATGCTCTCTAATAACTTTCATGTACTGCCTTTGTAATCATTCATGTATCGTCTCTGTCATTTAACCCCCCAAACTTTGTTATTTTCTTTCTAGAGTACGCTATACTCTATTTTCTATTTTTCCTTAAGAAACTTGCTATGCTACAAAGGTTCCTGAAACTTCTTCCTCCTTACTTTCTGAAGACTCTATCAACTTCAATTATTTAGGAAATCTTTTTCAGGATCTTTATTTCAGGTTCTGTTCTTTACCTAGTCTTTTCTTCGTACTACCACGAAATTCTATACTCCTGAAAATCATTCTTCATGCTCTCTTGATACTTCTAAGTTCTTACTTCTTTACGGGTTCCTTAACTCAATGATGGCTTTTTGACCTAGTTCAATTTATCATAATTTCAAACTATTCTATCTCATACTCTTTATCTAGGATTCATTGAACTCACTGATGAGCGGAAAATATATCAATATTTATGGCCCTTTTTACCTAATATTTTGTTTAGTTTCTTGGGTCTGATAAACGTTTTGATGTGTTTTAGTTTGTTTTGCAAATAAAATAAAATTGGGACTCAATGGAATCATTTAAGACAAAATGTGGGTCAAATAAGGGCAAAACCTGGACTTGACATTTTGATTTTGGAGATTGGAAACTTCAAATGGCATTATAACGAAGTACAATTTCGGAAATTCTAGCTTTGCGCAATTGTCGTATTTTGGCCATAACTCTTTACTCCAATATCGGATTGATATGATTCAAGTTCCAGATTAAAGAAAACTCAAAGATCTACAACTTTTAAGTTCATAATAATTTGAATTCGGAAGTTTCCATCACCGAAATGGATAAAACATTCGTAAGTGTGTTATGTGTAATTATTTAAGTCATTTTCAAAATAAAAAAAAAAGAATTATCTAAAATCCGAGTAACTAAGTCTGTAAGGGTGTCTTAACACCTAATACCCTAAAGCCAACTGGCTTGGGAGTCACTGACCCAAAGCTCGCTACATGGATGTAAGATATTGTATATAAATTTAAAAAAAAATTCATTGCTAAAAAAGGTGTGAATTCTGATATAACTTTAGGACAAAAATATTATTCTCTTTTCAAATACACTTATGAATATTGTGGGCACAATGATTTGATTAATACCTTGTTGGTTGTGTATATGAAGAACGGTAAAAATAATCGGAGAATTTACTTATTTGGTAATTTAGAAAGAAAGAAAACATCTACTAAATTGGATAAGAAGTTTCACTTGTTTAGTCACTAACTTGTTTATTCTCTTTTCTCTTGTCTTTTTGCTTTTGTGTGCATTAGATTGGCATTTGTGGGTATCGTCACTGTAAGCCCTCACGAGACTACAACTCGTCCACTAGGGACACCTAGGGGTTTAAAGGCTTGTTGCATACGCTAAATGCAACCGTGATCCCTACGAAAGTGGCTTAGTTTAATTTTAATTGTTTATTATATTTTTTTTTTATTTTGCTCGAGGACTAGTAAAATTTTAGGTTTGAGGTGTGATGAGCGGAAAATATATCAATAGTTACCGCTCCTTTTACCTAATATTTTGTTTAGTTTCTTGGGTCTGATGAACGTTTTGATGTGATTTAGTTTATTTTGCCGATAAAAGAAAATTGGGACTCAATGGAATCATTTAGGACGAAATGTGGGTCAAATAAGGTGAAAACTGGACTTGACATTTTGATTTTGGAGATTGGGAACTTGAAATGGCGTTCTAACGAAGTACAATTTCGGAAATTCCAGCTTTGCGCAATTGTCGTATTTTGGCCATAACTTCTTACTCCAATATCGGATTGAGGTGATTCGAGTTTCAGATTAAAGAAGACTCAAAGATCTACAATTTTGAAGTTAATAAGAATTTCGAATTCGGAAGTTTCCATGACCAAATAGATAAAACATTCAGAACTGTGTTATGTGTAATTATTTAAGTCATTTTTAAAATAAAATAAAAATAAAAAAATACAAATTGTCAAACTTCCACCAAACATGAAGATTTGGTGTCATGTTTGGTGGAGCAATTGGTGGAGAAATTGGTGGAAGCTTTTAGATTTTCCTATAAATACCAAGCTAAACTTTATAAATTTTTCATGCTTTCTTTGGAAGAATTTCTCCATGAAATCCTAAAGGAAAGTGTCTTGTATATTTATTTAAGTTTTCTTGTATTTTCTTTTTTTTTAATTAATAAAATTTTATGTGTTTTCATTTACAGAATGAGCAGGTAATTTCATTTTGCTGGGGTGAAAAGGTGAGACTTTTAATATAATAAATTAGATTAATCTCACTTATTTTAATTAAAATTTGGATTAATTAGTTACCGCCTATATGGTCGGTTTTACATTTCAGACGTAGTTTCTGCCTATATGGTTGATTTAGGTAATAACCTTGTTACCGCCTATATGGTTGTTGGATTTAATTGAGACAAATGGAATTACCCCCTTTATGGTCTGGTTAAATATAATTAATTAATCGGTAAACATTGACAATAAGGGAGATTTCTAATTTTGAAATATTAAAAGTGGATCCTCTAACCCCCAGCATTTTCTTTATTTTTTTATTTAGATTTTTAATTTCTAGCTTTTACTTTATTTAAGTTTTTACTAGCCTTAGATTTGTGTGGAAACTAAACCCGTTATCTATGGTTGTGATGAATTCCAATATCACCGTTTTATAAGGGGTTATTTCATCTCTTAGGTAATATAAAGGTTTATTTATTAAGTCTTAAGCTTAATTCTTCTTGTTAACTGGCCATTAATAAGATTGATGTGGTAAACTTAAAATAAACTTGACAAACGAATTATAGGTTTCAGCCTTAGACTTAATAGCCCACGATATTCCTTGAGGATAGATAACCCTTTAATAGATTTCCTTACAGGATAGACATGTACCTGTTGGGCGGTGGTAGCCACAATTGGAACTTAATCTTAATGAATTCATGTAACTTGGTTGGCATAGACATACGATTAATTGGGTTACACTAGGTATTTGCATCTGACCATCTACAGAGGCTTTTGCATAACTTCATGCTCCAGGTTAGTAAACCAATATATTACACAAACATGAGATAACTACTTCATCTTTAAAGATATTGGAAGGATTCAAAACCCTAGATAGTGTTATAATATTGAATTTTCCTTTAATTCACTTTCGTGATATTTTATTTACTTATTATAAGTTTAAAGTCACTGTGGGACCACAGAATCTGGGCGACGCATGATGTTCCGGGCTCGCGGCCGGTTGGGAGTACGTAGTAGCCCACGGGGGACTAAACCAGAGAATAATGGAGTCGCCACCTGGTGTGAACCGGGAAAATGAGATTTAAGGCCGCACTCACCCCTCGCAAGGGAAGACCTCAAACCGTTGGGTTCGGAATGGTCCCTTACTTATGCCACTTGTAATAAAATGATTTGTGCAATAATTCAACCAAGCCTAAGCAACATTTATTTTCAAGGAGTGTTCTACTTTTAAGTTCACATGCACGAAAGTAATCATCATAACAGAAAACATGCAATAACACACGACAATCACATGAACATAGTTTGATCATATAATGCGGAAAATAAAGAACATCCTAAACATAATGCGAATTCCAACCGCAAAATAAATGACTAATCATGCTTGAAAATGAACAACTAAATGGGCTAAATCATGCTTGAATACCATATCATGAACACATCAAATAAATAAATGCAGGAATACAAATAGTATGATTGATTACATGATACAAGAGAAATTACCTAAGAAACAATTATGCATGACATGTGATGAAAATGACTCAGTTCAGTGTGTGTGCGTTTGTGTAGCGTTCGTAAACGCGTTCGAACGGTAAACAGAAGGTTCGTGTTCATGTAGCGTTCGAGAACGCGTTCGAATGGAACTAGACCAGATGCAAGATAAAACAAAGGAAATACATGTGCATTCGTGTAGCGTTTGTAAACGCGTTCAAAAGGTAAACAGAAGGTTCGCGTTCGTGTAGCGTTCGAGAACACGTTCGAACGGGACCAGACCTGATGCATGATAAAACTATGAAAATGCGTGCACGTTCGAGTAGCTTCCAAAACGCATTCGAACGTTAAACAGAAGGTTCGAGTTCGTGCAGCGTTCGAGAACGCGTTCGAACGGAACCAGACCTGATGCATGCAACACATACATAGACAAATAAATCCACAATGTATGACCTCACGTGTCCGATTGAACTCATTCTCATCCAATCATGTGTACCTCGTCTGGCGCGGCAAAACATCGTGGTAAAGGATTTTAACCCCTCGAAATATAGGAGCTTTAATCGCACTTACTAAGCCCATGCGCTAACAACACCATACATATATAAAAAGTAAAGACAACGATATCGGACTTCGTGTATCCGATTGAACAAATCTCACATCCAATCGAATATACATTATCCGGCGCGGCAAAGCATCATGGTAAAGGATTTTAACCTCTCAAAATAGAGGACCTTTAATCGCACTTACTAAGCTCATGTGTTTTATCTCATCATTACATAAACCAATAACATGCGGAAATCACGTAGCGAATAATAAACAAATCAAGATAACGTGAAATAAAATATTTGCCGTATACTCAAGTGGTACGTGGAGTTGTATCCCAAGTACAGATCATACTACCGTCCATTCGGAATCGGCTATGAAATTTATATCCGGGTTTCCATCCTATATACCACAAGAGGCGACACATTTTCATTTATTCAAGGGCCACAACACATATTATGCAATGACTCTCATGTGAATAAAATTCAACAAACAATTAAAAGATGAATAAAACTAATGAGAAAGGTGCCCTCAGGTCTAACATTTTATGTCGACTTTCGGAAGTACCGTACACGGTCATCGGAAGGGTGGATGCTCCGCTACTCCTCCGGTTCACTAGTTTAATGTTTCTCTTCGCTACTTCGCTGTTCGGGCTGCTGTTTTCCCTCCGTTTCGCTACTGTTTTGCTGCTATTTTTCTGCTGTATTTCGGTCAATAGTTTGGTGTTTAAGGCTACTGTTTTGGATATTTTTGGGGGGTTGTTTTGGTGTGATTTGGGCTACTGTTTGGGTGTGATTTTTGGTTAGTGTAGCTCATAAAGGGGCTGTGAGTTGTGAGTTCGTTGAAGTGGCTAAAGGCTATTGTCGTGCGTGGTCAAGGGTTTATGTGTCTCGGCTGTGTGTTTGATTTGTGAGGGTTGTGAGTGTGAGTTCAGTTGTGTCAATGAGCTTAGGTCTTTCCTGTGTGAATGAACTAAGGGTTTAGATATGTGGTGAAGGGTTCTTTTTATAGGCAAAGGGCTAGGGCTTCTCTTTGCTTGACAAGGAAGGGATTTGGTGCATTAAGGGAGGATATGATTTAGTTTGAATAAGGAAAACCAAATATTTGATTGGGGGACAAGATTGGTTCAAATTAGGGATATAATATATTTAATTTGTATTGTTTAGGCATGATATTTGTTAAGTTAGGAGTACAATATTTTTAATTAGGAATAATATTTTGTTGATTGATTTTAATTAGGCATGATTTTATTTAATGTTTTATTTAATTTGGTATATGATTTAATTAATATTTTATTTAATTTGGTTGTATTTTAAGGGCCTTGGGCGTGTGGGCTAAGGTGGTGGGCATGTGGGCTTGTTTGGCTTGGGTGTGAGGCTAGTAGCAAAACCAGAAATGCCGACGCCGTTCGAAAGCCTATTCGAACGCTACACGAACACCCACAATCTGCTTGATGTTTGAACGTGGTCGCGAATGCAGCACGAACGAAAAACAGTGAACTTGTGAAATGAATCTGACGACATACTTATTCTGAATTCCCCCTTCCGATGTCCGTTTCCCGCGACTTAAAAGGTAGTGCCTCCAAATGAGACTCATCATAGGGACTTATATGCAAAAATGCAGTGCCTACAGTTGCCCCCACTTTGATGGGACTTGTGTAATGTGCAACAGTGACAATCCTATCAAAGTTATGCAATGCATTTTCACTTACCTGGCTCACCAGCTGCCACCTGACTTGCCATGTGTTGAGTTGAGTTGATTTGGTGGTGAGGTGTTGCGACCCCTGGTTCATTCTCGAACCATTCTCCATTTTTGGAACGCCATTTTCGGCATCAGTTGTGTGTGCTCCATTTTGGATTGCCATTTCCGGCATCTGTTGTGTGTGCTCCATTTTGAAGCGCCATTTTCGGCATCTGTTGTTTGTGCTCCATTTTGGAGCGCCATTTCCGGCATCTGTTGTGTGTGCTCCATTTTGGAGCACCATTTTCGACATCTGTTGTGTGTGCTCCATTTTGGGGCGCCATTTTCTGCATCTGTTACTTGATGAGAAGTGGATCATTTTTGAATCGTTGCTTGATGAGATGGTCTTTACCGCTACAATCCTGCGAACAAAATAAAAATTGTATATATGTGATATGTATGTATGTATGCATGGATGCATGATGCTGATGTGGGCCTCAACCATCGGGACTCATCCCCGAAACTGATGCTGATGTGGGCCTCGACCCTGGGACTCATCCCCAAACTGATACTGATATGGCCTCGCCCCCAGACTGAAACTGATATGGGCCTCGCCCCAAACTGATACTGATATGGGCCTCGCCCCAAACTGATACTGATACGGGCCTCGCCCCAAACTGATACTGATACGGGCCTCGCCCCAAACTGATACTGATACGGGCCTCGCCCCAAACTGATACTTATATGGGCCTCACCCCAGACTGATACTAATATGGGCCTCGCCCCAAACTAATACTGATATGGGCCTCGCCCCAAACTGATACTGATTCATTCATGAAACTTATGTATTGTACCATTGCTGCTTCTGATTGGCTTGCATTTGACGCTTTCTCTTTTTCTTCGTTGAAACCTGTGAATACAAAACAAAACAAACACAAAAAGGAATGTAAAATATGTTATGTGTATGCATGCATGCGTGAATGAGTTTCCCATCCCGTTGGGTTAGGTCTTCCACCAATTCCCTTGATGACTTCTCGATCCTCTCTTCCTCTGGCAAAGTACTGCTTCAATCTATCCACATTGATCGGCTTGGTGAACTCATTTCCTTCCAAGTCTGACAGCCTCACTGTCCCATTTCCTATTACTGAATGGCTATTCTGTCTTTTCTGCTTGCTTCTTTCGGGAGTTTCCCGTGTTCTAAACATCGCTGAGTATCAAAGTACCATGGTTGAATGTTTTTGCCAAATATACTCATGTTGCAGGTTGAAAGGAAGAGCCTCAGGCAAGTAAACGAAATGAACGTCTATATTATCATTAAGAAATGGTTAAAACAAGTAGATAAACTCAATGTCTTTGAAAATGCAAGGTCAAATAAACCAGGAGTAACAGCTTCATCATTCGCAGCATTGCCTTCTTCCTTGGCTTATGGTTACCCACTGCTGTCGTTCCTTATCCCAATGAAAGAAGCTGAGTGGTTGAGAGCTTGGAGGATAAAGCTTTCGGGTAGGCCGGAGTTGATCATATAGGTGGGTGGGGGAATGAAGTGGTAGTTTGGTAGAGGATTCCGGTGTGTGTTGGGTTGTTCTTTCTCAGGATTGGGTATTTTACTGGCATCAATGAGGTTTTGGATTTCATGCCTAAGGTGGGTGCAGCTGTCAATTTCATGGCCTCTCCTCTGATGGAAGTGACAATACAGGCTTAGGTCAAGGTTGGGTGGTATAGGATTTGGAAGTGGTTTAGGCTCTAAGGGTTTTAAGAATCCTTTGTTAGACATTATGTCCCATAGCGTCACTGTTTGTAAATGATATTGTATTATTGTACAAAATTAACTATGTGATAATGAAATTGCCTTTTGCCGTTTTGTAATATTATTTACTTTGATATATAAATGGCGAAAGTCCATATGATTAATACCGGATTGAGATGATATGAGACAGTATCAATCCATAAAGGTTTAATCATTAAATATCCCTAGTCGGAGTATTATCGAGATCGGACATCGATAATGCGGAATAGACTAGTATTGCGCTTGTGCACGTTGTGAGGGCACAACGGCATAGTTCTCATATATTTAAGTATTGGATACTTATGCAAGTGCGATAGGAGGTTGTGTTTTACCGATGGTACGGAAAACAGCTTCGCTCTGGATAGACCCCGCGGAATCCCATTGGTAGTATGTCCGCGTGTCTATGGGAGGCCGCATCAGGGTAGGTGTATATGGTCTTATCCTGAGACTTACATCGCTAGTACTTGTGACAATCGGTAAACTTTGGTTTTGGTGGTTGGGGACCTTAACCGGTTCTGTGTACACCTCTTCTGGGTTTATCGAGAATCGTAGTGTACTGGATGTGATGTCGAGATGGAAGTATCACTTCAGACATATGGAGGTGATGATCATGCAGGACACAGAACTAGTACTCTATAAAAGGTTGTAACCGTCTTGACAATATGACCAGGTCAGGATTGTCCGATTTAAAGAGACTAGTTGCTTGATGTCCGATATATGTTTCGTACGGGGCAGACACATCTCCAGCCCCAGGCCTAACATGTGATCGTCCGATACTGGATCGATGTACGCAATACTACGGTATACTACGCTTGATATAGATCTTATATTCCTATAAGAATATTTCTGGAGAATTGGGTAGGCATGGCGCTTTGCTAGAAGCCAACCTTGTCTTGTGAATCGGTAAGAACGTAGTACGAGGTACGTACGTGTTCGGATTATCCGACGACCGTATTTACTGCCAAAATATCCGGAGATCTCTTGGGTCGCTTCCTGAAGATTCACCTATGATATTTGATTCGGACTTAATTAATCTTGGATTAATTGCGGAGAAACTTTATCTTGGATAAAGTGCCTTATTTAGAGAGAGAGAGCGATTAATTTGGAATTAATCGATAAAATTATTATATTCGATATAATAATCGAAATTCGATTTCGAAGCGAAATTAAAATTAGATTTTAATTCGGGCATACGAGTTAATTTAGAATTAATTCGTTAGCGACGTAAATAATAATTTCGCCAGGCGCAATTATTTATTTAAATTCGATTTAATTAACGTCGCGACGTAAGTTCGGTATTTCGGAAATATCGAACCCGAACGAGTGAGTGCACGTGGGCCCACTTTCATTTGGAAACGTGTGGGGCCCACATGACACATGTCATTATATGCATTATTTAATTGATAATGCATTGCATGGTGATAGTGTACAATACACTCAATGGTTTTGCATGGAGTTTGAGTGTTTGACACTCTAAGCCATTGCATGGTTTGTGTCATAAGTTTATTATTAATTTAATAAATATTATGGCATAAATATAAATTGATTTTTGGTAACAAAATTCATTACACAAAAAGAAAACTCTCCTCTCTCTCTCAAATGTCGTGAGCACCATTGGAAGGAAAAGATTGGATTTTTTCTTCTCTTCATTTGCTAGCACATTGAAGGATCAAAGGAGGTGATAGGGAAACCATCAAAGAGCTTGGAATACACAAAGCTTGGAGCTTCCATTCCTTTTCTCCTCTTGGCCGAATCATCCCACACTTGGAGCTTCCACCATTTGTTCATCTTCTTCATCACAAAAGCTTTGTAAGTATGATTCCGCCATGCTTCAAGTTTAATATATATATTCATTTGTTGTATTTCATATGCTTAATCTTTCCTTGGGACATATTATAGAAACCAACAATGGTATCATTGAGCTAGGTTTAAACATGAAATATATTAGGTTAAAATTTGGGTAAAATTGATTGAAGCATATTCTTGTGAAAGTTGATGAATGAGTACGCTTATATTTATGTAATATGACATAATATGGAATCAATTTTATGAAAAATACATTGGATGATTTTTCCCCCAAATTTATGCCTTGGCCGAATGTGTGTCTACATTGGATGTATTGGAATTTTTTGTGTTTAAGATCATTGGATGACTTAGAACGTATACGGGACGTAGATTAGTAATTCAATCGGATTGAAAAACAAATCGACACAAAAATTCTCACTTGGCCGAATGCTAAAAGACATGCAAATGGACTTGATTTTTGTTCAAATTAATGTTGGACATATGTTTTGAACAATAGATGATTAATAAATTAAATGGGTATTTTTGAAATATTTGGTTTAATATATTAATCTTGGTATTACACTTTAATTAATTGGACTTTAATGTTTGGAATATTAAAATTTAATTAATGGGCTTAATTGGTGAATTGGGCTTTTAATATTGTATTTGGGCATAATGGGCTTGGTTGGACCAAGTAGATTTGGGCCAAAAGGATTGGATCCAATTTGGGCCTAAATCACTCCATTAAGTCCAAATATAATATAATGGGCTTTAAAAATTTAATTGGGCCTTATGGGCTTAAAATTGGTTTTATGGCATTTAAGGGTGATTCCTTATTTGGGCTTGGTAATTGGGTTTGACCCACATTGACCAAAGCCCAAGCCTTAACAAATCAATTGAAAGCCCATTTGACTTGAATTAAATTAAACATTGGATGTTAGTTGGGCTTTGAGACCCAATAGAATTAGATTTAGAATCTAAGTCTTTAAAGCACATTAAAAGTGTAAACATTTAATTTGGAATTAAATAATTGAATTAGTATTGAATACGAATTAAATTAGATTTAATAAGTAGTTCGATATAATTCGCGAATTCGTACCTTATGTACTTATTCTCAATCGAGTTGGACTCGCGCAAAATCAAACCGTTGTTTGAACATTGGATGATCACTTAACAAAGACTAATTAATTGGATTAGATTGGTTGTAAAAGCATGTCTTGTTTGAATATATATGTATGTGATGAATGAATAGTGTATATCGGATGGATATTAGAAGGGAAAGGGTAATTTTAGAAATTATTGTAAATTTGGAATTTATAAATTGGACCTGCGTGTCCAGCCTTATCTCTTTATCTCTTTGTATTCTCTTCTCACCTAATTCCCCTCAATGTAAATGAGGTTTCTCTTATTGTATTATCTAATTGGGTAGTAGTAGAATAGTGCTAGCGGGGAGAGGAAAGGGTGATTTGTTCTAGGAACAAGTTGTTTATATATCCATCCGCATATCACTATTAATTTACTTTACGCGCTTTATGATGTTTTAGAAGCATGCTTAAGGGTGTATGATGATGAGACCTAACAAAGATAAATAAATTGGTTGCCAATTACGCGAAAATCCCTCAATTTATATTAAGCAAATATCCTTCCATTGAATGATTCTTGTTCAAGATCCGAAGTTGGCATTGGTTTGTTTTTGACCAAAGTCAAGATCACTTTTTGTCCAATGACATTGATTACGAAACTTTCCTCGTCAATGGGTCCCGCTTAACTGGAATCATTAGGTTTGTTTTTGGCCAAAGCCAAGGCCTAGATGATTCGGAGGATAGGGTTAGGAAAATGTAATGGATACATTGACATTATACATATGTTTCGGACTTGGATGTCCACCTAACCGGATCTAGGAATTGGATGAGATCCAATTGATCATAGAGATCTACCTAAGTTAAATAGCATACAGCTT
Source organism: Zanthoxylum bungeanum (assembly GCA_019454045.1). Classification (NCBI taxonomy): domain Eukaryota; kingdom Viridiplantae; phylum Streptophyta; class Magnoliopsida; order Sapindales; family Rutaceae; genus Zanthoxylum; species Zanthoxylum bungeanum. Next base: position 20,884 of record SKCR01049796.1, read on the forward strand.
TTATTGGCCAAAGTCAAGGTTGTGTGTTATTTACGGGATCCTAGCCCACTAGGAAATTGGATTTTCCGAGTTCTCAACAGAGGTTAGAGACTTGCAGAAAATAGTGGGAGGCTATATTGAATTTTCAATTTCGTTCAGATACTTAGCCTTACGCGTCTTTCAAAATTATTTCGTCAATATTTTAATAATTAGTTGGACTAATATATTGTTATTTTACTTGTAACAGTTTGACTGTACCCATAACATCGTTGACTTTATAGTTGGACTATAGTTGTCAAGATGACTGGCAAAGGTAATATCCGCGACATAATCATGGGCGATAATGTCTTCAAAGGGACAAACTTTGCCGACTGGGAAATGAACCTCAAGATAGTGCTTGGGGCTGAGAGGGTACTGTATACTATTCAGAGACCTCTCCCGCCTAAACCCACTGAGCCACTGGAGCTAGAGTTATGGAAGACTCATAGTGACGATTGTGACCAAGCTCAGTCAGTTATGCTAGCTGCAATGACCCAGCATTTCAGACGCCAGAACAGGGACTTGGATCCCTATAACATGATGGCAAGATTGCGTGATCTCCACCGCACAAACAAGCGGATGGAGAGGTACGAGCTAGTAAGGAAACTCTTCCGCTCCCGGATGACAGACGGCGCATCAGTTGAGGCCCACGGGACTCAAATGATCGCTAACATAGATGAGTTAGCCAAGATGGGCATTGTCTTGGAGGCAGAGCTGACGATTGATATGCTATTACAATCGCTACCCCCGATACTTGGAAACAAATCATCATCAACTATAAGTTGATGGATACTGACGACACTCTTGGAGAGTTGTTGTCCGTGCTGAAGGAGTCCGAAAGGGAACTCCTAAAGGGGAGCAAGCGCGAGGCGCATTATGCATCGACCTCTCATGCGCCAAGGCTGGTGGGCCCAAGGCAATTGGAGGTGCGAGGAAGAAGAAGTTCAAGAAGAAGGGCAAAGGCAAGTTGACAGTGGCTTCTAGGAAGCCAAAGGACAAATCTCGCGACATCTGCCTCAACTGCGGCAAGAGGGGTCACTGGAAACGTGACTGCCGAATGGGCAATGGGCAGAGGGAGGATATCAAGGCTAGCAAGGCTATCGCCTCTGGTATGTTTGTTATTGAGATAAATATGAACACTTCTAGTTTTAAAAATTGGATTTTTGATTCTGGTTGTGGTGCTCATATTTGTACTGATGTGCAGGATCTGCAGGATAGCAGGGTGCTGGCGTCAGGGGAGATGGATCTACGGGTCGGAAACGGAACACATGTTGCTGTTTTGGCCGTATGGACTTTTGTTTTAGAACTGCCCTCAGGGCATGTACTTAAACTTTTGAACTGTTATTTTGTACCTAGTTTAACTAGGAATATTATATCTGTATCCTTGTTAACCCAGCAGGTTACACTTTTGTATTTAGAAACACCGGGTGTTATTTATATAAAAGTGATACAGAAATTTGCACAGCTGTTGCAAATAACGGTCCTTATATTTTGAATATAAATGAATCTCCTAAAATGACAAACAAAAGGCTCAAAAGAGTAATCTAAAAGATGAAGCTTATATGTGGCATTGTCGTCTAGGACACATCAACAAGACTCGCATATCCACACTTTCAAAGAGTGGGTACTTGGACGAATTTGATCCCAATTCATATGACGTCTGCGAATCTTGTCTTTTAGGCAAAATGCCTAAATCACCTTTTAGCGGTAAAGGTGAACGTGCCACAGAACTGTTGGCTCTCGTTCATACTGACGTATGCGGGCCCATGTCTAGCCAGGCTAGAGGTGGATTTCACTACTTCGTAACCTTTACAGATGATGCATCTCGTTACGGTTATGTGTATCTTATGAGACGCAAGTCGGAAACTTTTGAGAAATTCAAAGAGTTTCGACACGAAGTGGAGAAACAAACAGGGAAGAGTATTAAGACATTACGGTCAGACCGTGGTGGCGAATACTTAAGTTATGAGTTTCAAGATTACTTGAAAGAATATGGTATTCTATCACATTGGACTCCTCCTGGAACACCGCAATTAAATGGTGTGTCCGAACGGAGAAACCGCACCTTGTTGGACATGGTAAGGTCAATGATGAGTCGCACTGAGCTACCAATATCCTTCTGGGGATACGCATTAAACAGTGCTATACTTATTTTGAATAAGGTACCGTCGAAGTCTGTTGAACAGACTCCATATGAGATATGGACAGGAAGGAACCAGGTTTCTCTTTCCTGAAGATTTGGGGATGCTGGGCATATGTTAAACGTTTGGAAGGTACCAAACTTGAACCCAAATCTGATAAATGCCTTTTCGTAGGATATCCTAGGGAAACCAAAGGATATTACTTCTATCACCCACAAGAGAACAAAGTATTTGTTGCTCTACAAGCATTTTTCCTTGAGAAGGATTTTATAAATGCAGTGGTAAGTGGGAGGAAAGTAGAACTCGATGAAGATCGTAGTGATACTGTTCCTGGCAATGAATCAACGACGGAACAAGAACAGACCGTCCGGGATGAGTCTGTACCACAAACTTCACATACACAAGGACCGCGTAGGTCGGAGAGAGTCAGAACAGTACCTGAGAGGTATGGGTTCCTGATCTCACCTCATGTAGATATTAATCTTATTGAGGATAATGAGCCGGCTACGTATGAGGAAGCGATACAAAATATCGATTCCGCTTTATGGCAAGAAGCCATGAAGTCCGAGATGGATTCCATGTACGCCAACCAAGTTTGGACACTGGTTGATGCACCAGAAGGCGTAAAGCCTATTGGATGCAGATGGATCTTCAAGAAGAAGACCGACATGGATGGCAATGTACAAACGTACAAAGCTAGGCTTGTAGCGAAGGGGTATCGTCAACAATATGGTATTGATTATGACGAAACTGTTGGTTTATTCTAAGGTCCCAAGATCAAATCAAGACATGAAATAATGCGTGAATACATCAACGGAGGTAGCGGAATACTCACATTGATCGGTTATGTCGATTTGAAGACGAATCAAGGCCAAAACGTACTACCTTGCTCACGCCACTGCAACCAGTCCATGCTCACTGTCTTGGCAGTTTCGGGTCTCAAAACAAGCTCCAAACTCCATCGGATGAGTCCCGTCTCATGGTCGAACCTCCCTACCACCTTCGCAGACTTGTAAGTGTGCTAGCACTTGATTTCTCACCATGAGAAACCACTCTTGCTTCCCTTTGTTCACGCCATTTCTGGTTCAAACCAGTGAAGATTTCTTCATATGGGCGTGAGAGAAGAGCATTTTGAGAGAGAAAAATGTGTTGTTTTTTTTTTTTTTAAGTTAAATGATTTACCAAAAATCAATTTATATTTATGCCATAATATTTATTAAATTAATAATAAAATTATGACACAAAACATGCAATGGCTTAGAGTGTCAAACACTCAATTTCCATGCAATAACATTGAGTGCATTGTACACTATCTACATGCAATGCATTAGAATGACATGTGTCATGTGGGCCCCACACGTTTCCAAATGAAAGTGGGCCCACGTGCACTCACGCGTTCGGGTTCGATATTTCCGAAATACCGAGCTTACGTCGCGACGTTAATTCAATCGAATTTAAATAAATAATTGCGCCTGGCGAAATTATTATTTACGTCGCTAACGAATTAATTCTAAATTAACTCGTTTGCCCGAATTAAAATCTAATTTTAATTCCGCGTCGAAATCTAATTTCATTTAATATATCGAATATATTAATTCATCGATCAATTCCAAATTAATCGTTCTCTCTCTTTAGACGACATTTTATCCCGGATAAAATATCTCTGTTATTAATCCTAGATTAATTTTCTCTCTCTCTCTCTTTATAATCCCAGATTATTCAAGAGTGCGAGTTGTGCGTCATCGGTGGATTATCGGGAAGCGACCCATGAGATCCCCGGATAATCTGGCAGTAAATACGGTCGTCGGAGTATCCGAATCACGTACGTACCAAGTACTACGTTCTACCGATTTACGAGACAAGGTCGACTCCTAGCAAAGCACCAAGTCTACCCAATTCTCCGGACATATCCATTTAAGAATATAAGATCTGTATCAAGCGTAGTATACTAATGTATTGTGCATATCGGTCCCAGTATCGGATAGTCACGTGTTAGGGCTGGGGCTGGATAAGTGTCTGCCCCGTCCGAAACACATATCGGATGTCTGGTAACTAGTCTCTATAATCGGATATTCATGACCTGGTCATAATATCACGATTGGATGCGCATCACTTAAGAGCACTAATACCGTATCCTGCGTGACATCATCTCCATTATGACTGGAGTGACACTTCCGTCTTGACATCACATCCAATACACTACGACTCTCTGATAAACCCAGAAGAGGTGAACACAGAACCAGTTAAGATCCCCCACCACCAAAACCAAAGTTTACCGATTGTCGTAAGTATTAGCGATGCAAGTCTCAGGTTAAGACTATACACACCTACCTTGATTTCGGCCTCCCATAGACACCTAGTCATAATACCAATGGGATTCCGAAGGGTCTATCCAGAGCGAAGCTGTTTCCCGTACCATCGGTGAAACACGACCTCCTATCGCACTTGCACAAGTATCCAATACTTATATATATGAGAATTATGCCGTTGTGACTGATAATACTACGGCTAGGGATATTTAATGATTAATCCTTCGTGGACTGATACTGTCTCATATCATCTCAATCCAGGAACTAATCATAGGGACCTCTCTTCATTTATATATCTATGGTGATCTAATCACAAATGACGAGAGTGCAATTTCCTTGTTACATAGTTAATTTGCTACAACAGCAACACAATGATCTGTGCAAATAGTGACGCTATGGGTCATATTATCCAACAATCTCCCACTTGGCACATAGCCAGTCACTCGAGTGTCCTACACCCGAACTATGTAAGGTTCGCTCAAATTGCTGAGGAAAGGTTTTCGTCAGCGGATTTGTTTGATTATCGTTGACGCGATTTACATCACAATCACATCACATCGATGTATGATCCGAACGAATCAGATGATATAGAAGTATATATCTGGATCGTCGATGAGACCTTTAATTCCTTAGCATGTGCTGACGCCTAGCTCAGCTGCTAACAGAACTATATCTAATCTAATTAGATTTACTTTCGACCCAAAAGACTTCTATTGCTGCTGCCTCAGCTGCAGCAATAATCCGCATTTGTTGTTTATTCGGCAACAGTTATCTTGCTTGGAAGATTTCCAGCTCACTGTCCCGTTATTCAAACTTTATAGTACCGCAGTATTTAATTGTTTGGAAACTTGCAGCAGTGATCCCAGTCACTTCAAGTTCTCCTTCTCCATAGTAAAAGATAGCATCTTTAGTTCTCAGAGATACTAACAGATGTTCTTAACTTCAATCCAGTGACTATCACTTGGATTGACCCGATTGTGACTCCATATGCTCAAAGCGTATGAGACACCAATACAAGTACATTTTAAATGTACAATTTCCCAGAGAGTGTTAACAACTCCAAATCTATCCCAGTAGATCTTTATTCCTTAATAAAGGTTGTTATCTCCCAGAATTCTACGGAGAATTTCTATGAAAGCCAAGCTTTCAACAATAGCTTTATGGGAATTTCACTTGTCAGTGCGCTCTCCCCCTAACCTCCTTATATACACAAGAATTATTTCGTTTTGAGTCAAATCATAAACCATTATGATTATTTCAAAACGTCAGTTCCAAGAACCTTATGCTTGCATCATCCAAACATGGATCGAATAACCCGCAAACCTTGTTTGTCGGTTATACAAAATCGTCAGGATGTTGTAAACATCCTCCAAAAGGTTTCCTTTTCAGGAAAGCGATTTTGATTTATAACTGACACATTTCATAAATGAAATATACAGTTATTTTCAAGCATCTTCAAAATGGATTTACCATGGCAACAGGTAAAAGGTTGAACCGTTATTAACATAATGTTGATAACGATACCTTTCCGTCAAAAGCATAGCTTTGCACGTTGGTATGTTGCCTTCCATGTATGTCTTCCTTGAAGACATTTATAGTACCAATAGGCACAACGCCTTGTGGTACAACAACTAGTATCCAAACATAGTTGTTATACATGGAATCCATTTCGGACTCATGGCACTTTGCCATAACAGGGAGTCGATACCTCGTATCACTTCCTCATAACGTAGTCGGATGGTACACCACCATAAGATTGACATCTTAATGAGGTTAGATCAGAAACCCATACCCTAGGTTGTTTTCTGACTCTATCCGATCTACGAAGTTTCTTGTGTATTTGAAGATTAATGGTACAGTTTCATCATAGATGAACTATTTGTGTTCCATTAAGGACTTCGTGCCTTGAACAGTATTACTCCGATTTTCATCGAGTATCACTATCCTCCCACTGACCACTGCATATCGGTATTCCTCTCAGGAAAACCGCATGGTGAGCAACAATTACATTGTTCTCATGTGGGATTTATAAGTACTATACTTAAGGTTTCCCTTAGGATAACCTATATTGGCACTTATCCAATTTGGGTCCTTAGTTTGGTATCATCCAAACGCTATGCCTGGCATACCCAAATTATCAGGAATGAGAAACCTCGTTTCTTCCCTGTTCATATCCTATATGATATCTGTCAAACAGATTTATATGGAACCTTATTCTAAATAAGTTTTGCACTGTTAATACATATCCTGTTGAAGGAATAGTAGCTCAGAGCGACTCGTGATAAACCTTATCATGTCCAACAAAATTCGGTTTTATTTCAGACACACCGTCTAACTGACGTGTCTCGGGAGGAGTCCTCATATGAAAGAATACCGTACTCTTTCATTTATATATGAAACTTACTGCTTAAGTATTTTCCATTACGGTCTTACCGTGGCGGAATAATACTATAGCCGATCTGTTTGTCTACTTCGTGTCGAAACTCTAAAGTTTCCGATCTGTGTTCTTCAAAAGAAACACATAACCACAACGTGATGTCACATCCGTTAAGGTCACGAAATATTCATGTTCACATCTAGCCTAGCTAGATATGGGCCCACTTACTTCACCATGAATAGGGCTAACAGATCGGTGGCCCTTTTACTATTACCAAGTAAATAGTATTTTAGGTATTTAACCTAATAAACTAGATTCGTAGACCTTATTTGAATAGTCAAATCAGTCCTAGTACCCACTCTTCAAAAGTGTGGATATACGAGTCTTGTTTAATTGTGTCCCAGACAACAATGCCACAAATAAGTCTCCATTGATCAAATCAATTTGAGCTATTTATTTGTCATTTTATATGTTTGAGATTTTTCTTTATATTCAAAATATAAATTCTGTTATTTACATCCAATGTATTTATCTCAGTATCATCTTTATATATTGAAACACTTTAGTGTTCTAGAATATAAAGGTTTTATCCGCAATGGATTAAAACACTGATATAGAGATAATGTCTCTAGATAAACTAGTTACATTATAACATTTCCTAATTTAAGTACATACCCAAAGGCAGTTCCTAAACTTAGGTATCTACGGTCGAAACAGCGACTTTCGTCCCGTTTCCAATTCGCAGAGAAATCTCGGCTTGAAGCCAGTATCCAGCTCACAGCGGATTCTGAACGTCAATACATATATGTATTATGTACCACACTAAGTATTTAAAATCCAATTTTAATACTAGTAGTAAACATAACTTTGACAAATATTTTAAAGTTAGAGCCTCGCCCTTTCTTTAATTCCTTCGTGTCTTCCATATCCAAATGGTAGTCACTTTGGGATATGTCAATTATCCTTTTCAATATTTCACAAACCTTTGGCCAAGCCTTGGGTTTCGGAATATCGAAACGATGTGCACCTTGTGCTACATGCCCAATTGCAAACTTTGACTTTTCTCCACTAGAATAGTCAATTAATTCTCCAAGAATTATTAATTGCAATTTTAATACTTTTAAATCTAAAGATAGATTTATTATAAGTATATTAATTAAGCACTAAAGTCATCATCACATAAATCTTCCAAAGACTTTATGCTCTACTATTTGCTTAATTATGGGCTTAGTATATAAGTTATTTTATCAATAAATTAACCTATTATTAATTCCCAATGAAAATTAAATCATTTAAACATTTAATCCAAGGTTATATATTTAAATATTCAACTTTTCAATTCTTTTTGATTTCAATAGTCCAACTATTTAATCAATTTAATAAGGTACTATTTATTATAATGATTACAATACATATTTATCAACTATAATTTTAATATTGATTACTATAATCCAATTTAAATCAACTATATTTTAATTCAATTATATTGATTACTATAATCCATTATAAAATCAACTATATATTGAATGAGTTATATAGTCAACTTTTAATCATTTTAATAAGTACTATTTATTATAATGATTACAATATCCAATTATTTAATCAACTATATTTTATATTGATTACTATATCCATTATAAAATCAACTATCATTTAATTCAATTATATTGATTACTATAATCCAATTACAAAATCAACTATATATTGAATGAGTTTGTATATAGTCCAACTATATTATTTTTTAAAACAACATAAAATATTAGTCCGACTAATACTTTTGATTAATATGACGAGTAAAATATAAATGAGCGTGTTTAGCGAGTAATTGAACGAATGTTGCAAATTCAATACTTGCCTCCCACTATTTTTCGTCGAGCCTCTAACCCTCTGTGGAGTACTCGGGAAACCGTGTTTCCTAGTGGGCTAGGATCCTATTAAATAACACACACAACCTGACTTTGGCCAATAAAAAGCTGTATGCTATTTAACTAGGTAGATCTCACAGATCAATTGGATCTCATCCAATTCCTAGATCCGGTTAGGTGGACATCCAAGTCCGAAACATATGTATAATGTCAATGTATCCAATACATTTTCCTAACCATATCCTCCGAATCATCTAGGCCTTGGCTTTGGCCAAAAACAAACCTAATGATTCCAGTTAAGCGGGACCCATTGACGAGGAAAGTTTCGTAATCAATGTCATTGGACAAAAAGTGATCTGACTTTGGTCAATAAAAATCACGATTTGGACAAGACACCGATATGCAACAAAACTCTCATGATTCAAGTACATCCTTGATTGACAAAGGTCTTGACTTTGGTCAAAAACAAACCAATGCCAACTTCGGATCTTGAACAAGAATCATTCAATGGAAGGATATTTGCTTAATATAAAACGAGGGTTTTTCGCGTGCAAATTGGCTACCAATTTAATTATCTTTGTTAGGTCTCATCATCATACACCCTTAAACATGCATTCTAAATACATAATAAGCGAGTATGAAATAAAATAATAATGATATGCGGATGGATACTTAACACATTGATCCTAGATCAAATCTCTCCCTTTCTCACTCAAGCTAGCACTTGTACTACTTCTACCGTTACACTACACTTTCTAAAGAAACCTCATATACATAGAGGGGAATAGGTGAGAAGAGAATACAAAGAGAAAGAAGGTGATAAGGCTGGACACGCAGGTCCAATTTAATAAATCGAATTTATTACAACAATTTCTAAAATTGCCCACCCGACTAATATCCATCCGATATACATTATTCATTCAACACAACCATGTATTCACACACATAAGCATGCTATCAATCAATCTAATCAAATTAATTAATCTGATAATTAAGTGATCATCCAATGTTCAAACAACGATTTGATTTTGTTCGAGTCAAACTCGTTTTTGCGAATAAGTACTTAAAGTACGAATTCATGAATTAAATTAAACTACATCATTAAATCTAATTTAACATGTATTTAATACTAATTCACTATTCAATTCCAAATTAAATATTGCACTTTATATTAATAAACCTTTTACGATTTAAATTCCAAATTCAATCGCGTCGGGACTCAAAGTCCGATTAACGTCCAACGTCAATTTAATTTAAGTCTAATGGGCTTCAATTAATTTCTTTAGGCATGGGCTTCGGCAACCAAAAGCCCATAATGGATCACCCAAAATGCCTAGAAATCAATTTTGGCCCATTAGGCCCAATTAAACATTAAAGGTTCATTAGTCGCAATTGGGCTTTATGGTTAAGGTTTTGGGCCCAATTGGATCCAATCCACTTGGCCTAAACCAAACTTGATAAATCAAGCCCAATAGGCCAAATACAACAATAAGCCCAATCCAATTTCCAAAATAAGCCCAAATAATTAATTAAACTAATCCATTACACAATTTAATTACCTAAAGTGCATTACATGATTAATCAACTAAATCAACATTTTTAAACACCAAATTAGTCCAATTAATCATACTTAATTCATTATTACATGTCAAACACACATAATGAAAAATCAAACCCATAAACATGCTTCAATGCTCTCGGCCAAGGAAGTATTTTTGTGTCCGATTTGAATTCAATCCGATTAATTACACAATCGACAACGTATTAACTTCCCGAATGATTTCATACACATCCAATGTTCATAAAATCAAAAAATCCAAGACATTAGGGCAAAGCACCATTCGGCCAACAAGGATTTTGGGGTTTTTGTCCAATTCGAAATCTAATCCAATTCGATTCAAATTAACATCAACCTAATCGATTCTAACTCATCAAATGAATCAAAATCACAAAATTCCAAGAATCCAAAATACAATAAACATTCGGCCAACATGATATTTTTGGGGAAATTATTCCAAATCAATTTTCATCAAATTGGTCCAACCAAAATGAATTTAAACATGTTATAAGCATACTCAAACAAGCAATTTATTCAAATCATGCTCAAATCAACATTTACCCAAATTTTAGCCCTAAAATTTCATGCTTGCAACATTAGCTCTTGATGCCATTGTTGGTTTATTCTAAGGTCCCAAGATCAAATCAAGACATGAAATAATGCGTGAATACATCAACGGAGGTAGCGGAATACTCACATTGATCGGTTATGTCGATTTGAAGACGAATCAAGGCCAAAAACGTACTGCCTTGCTCCGCCACTGCAACCAGTCCATGCTCACTGTCTTGGCAGTTTCGGGTCTCAAAACGAAGCTCCAAACTCCATCGGATGAGTCCCGTCTCATGGTCGAACCTCCCTACCACCTTCGCAAGACTTGTAAGTGTGCTAGCACTTGATTTCTCACCATGAGAAACCACTCTCTTGGCTTCCCTTTGTTCACGCGCCATTTTGGTTCCAAACCAGTGAAGATTTCTCATTTGGGCGTGAGAGAAGAGAGCATTTGAGAGAGAAAAATGTGTTGTTTTTTTTTTTTTTTTTTTTTTTTAAGTTAAATGATTTACCAAAAATCATTTATATTTATGCCATAATATTTATTAAATAATATAAAATTATGACACAAAACATGCAATGGCTTAGAGTGTCAAACACTCAATTTCCATGCAATAACATTGAGTGCATTGTACACTATCTACATGCAATGCATTAGAATGACATGTGTCATGTGGGCCCCACACGTTTCCAAATGAAAGTGGGCCCACGTGCACTCACGCGTTCGGGTTCGATATTTCCGAAATACCGAGCTTACGTCGCGACGTTAATTCAATCGAATTTAAATAAATAATTGCGCCTGGCGAAATTATTATTTACGTCGCTAACGAATTAATTCTAATTAACTCGTTTGCCCGAATTAAAATCTAATTTTAATTCCGCGTCGAAATCTAATTTCATTTAATATATCGAATATTTAATTCATCGATCAATTCCAATTATCGTTCTCTCTCTCTCTTTAGACGACATTTTATCCCGGATAAAATATCTCTGTTATTAATCCTAGATTAATTTTCTCTCTCTCTTCTTTATAATCCCAGATTATTCAAGAGTGCGAGTTGTGCGTCATCGGTGGATTATCGGGAAGCGACCCATGAGATCCCCGGATAATCTGGCAGTAAATACGGTCGTCGGAGTATCCGAATCACGTACGTACCAAGTACTACGTTCTACCGATTTACGAGACAAGGTCGACTCCTAGCAAAGCACCAAGTCTACCCAATTCTCCGGACATATCCATTTAAGAATATTAAGATCTGTATCAAGCGTAGTATACTAATGTATTGTGCATATCGGTCCCAGTATCGGATAGTCACGTGCTAGGGCTGGGGCTGGATAAGTGTCTGCCCCGTCCGAAACACATATCGGATGTCTGGTAACTAGTCTCTATAATCGGATATTCATGACCTGGTCATAATATCACGATTGGATGCGCATCACTTAAGAGCACTAATACCGTATCTTGCGTGACATCATCTCCATTATGACTGGAGTGACACTTCCATCTTGACATCACATCCAATACACTACGACTCTCTGATAAACCCAGAAGAGGTGAACACAGAACCAGTTAAGATCCCCCACCACCAAAACCAAAGTTTACCGATTGTCGTAAGTATTAGCGATGTAAGTCTCAGGTTAAGACTATACACACCTACCTTGATTTCGGCCTCCCATAGACACCTAGTCATAATACCAATGGGATTCCGAAGGGTCTATCCAGAGCGAAGCTGTTTCCCGTACCATCGGTGAAACACGACCTCCTATCGCACTTGCACAAGTATCCAATACTTATATATATGAGAACTATGCCGTTGTGCCCTCACAACGCGCACAAGTGCAATACTAGCCTATTCCGCATTATCGATGTCCAGTCTCGATAATACTACGGCTAGGGATATTTAATGATTAATCCTTCGTGGACTGATACTGTCTCATATCATCTCAATCCAGGAACTAATCATAGGGACCTCTCTTCATTTATATATCTATGGTGATCTAATCACAAATGATGAGAGTGCAATTTCCTTGTTACATAGTTAATTTGCTACAGCAACACAATGTTCTGTGCAAATAGTGACGCTATGGGTCATATTATCCAACAGAAACCTTCTCACTGTTGCCATGATTAAATCCATTCAGTTAATGCTTGCAATAGCTGCATATTTCGACTTCGAGATATGGCAGAGGACGTTAAGACCGTTTTCCTTAACGGAACCTTTTGGAGGATGTTTATATCACAAGCCTGACGGTTTTATCGTACCAAGACTTGCAAACAAGGTTGTAAGTTAAATCGATCCATTTATGGATTGAAGCAAGCATCACGGTCATGGAATCAGCGTTTTGATGAGATCATAAAAGAATATGATTTCGTGCAAAACACAGATGACCCTTGTGTATACAAGAAGGTTAGTGGGAGAGCACTTACTTTTATTGTCCTTTATGTCGACGACGTATTACTTATAGGCAATGACATTCCCATGCTAACGTCGGTGAAAGCTTGGCTTTCATTAAAATTCTCCATGAAAGATCTGGGAGAAGCAGCCTTTATTCTTGGAATAAAGATCTACCGGGATAGATCTAGAAAGATGCTTGGACTCTCCCAGAGTACATACATTGATAAAGTGTTGAAGCGATTCAACATGGAACAATCCAAGAGGGGATTGGTTCCAATGGTACGTGGTACCTCTCTGTCTAAGGACATGTGTCCTAAGACTCAGGAAGAGAGAGACAACATGAGTCGGATACCGTTCGCCTAGGCAGTCGGATCGATCATGTATGCCATGATATGTACACGACCTGATGTCTCATATGCTTGAGCATGTACAGTCGCTATCAGGCCGATCCAGGTGAAGGTCACTGGATAGCAGTTAAGAATATCCTTAAGTATCTTAAACGAACTAAGGATGCTTTCTTAATTTATGGAGGTGGAGAACTTGCGGTATCTGGGTATACCAATGCAAGTTTCCAAACCGACAAGGATGACTACAAGTCACAATCCGGGTACATTTTTTGTTTGAATAACGGAGCAGTGAGCTGGAAATCTTCCAAGCAAGATACTGTTGCCGATTCAACAACAGAAGCGGAGTACATCGCTGCATCTGAAGCAGCAAAGGAGGCAGTTTGGATCCGAAAGTTCCTAATCGGATTAGAGTAGTTCCGTTAGCAGCTGAGCCCGTTCCATTGTATTGTGACAATAACGGGGCTATAGCGCAGGCTAAGGAACCAAGGTCTCATCAACGGTCCAAGCATGTTCTTCGACGTTACCATCTGATTCGTGAGATTATACATCGTGGCGATGTAAAGGTCGAGAAGGTCACATCAGATGACAACATTGCAGATCCGCTGATGAAGGCTGTTCTTCAGCAAGTTTTTGAATGACACATACATAGTTCGGGTATTAGATGCTTGAGTGACTGGCTATAGGCCAAGTGGGAGATTGTTAGACATTATGTCCCATAGCGTCACTGTTTGTAAATGATATTGTATTATTGTACAAAATTAACTATGTGATAATGAAATTGCCTTTTGCCGTTTTGTAATATTATTTACTTTGATATATAAATGGCGAAAGTCCATATGATTAATACCGGATTGAGATGATATGAGACAGTATCAATCCATAAAGGTTTAATCATTAAATATCCCTAGTCGGAGTATTATCGAGATCGGACATCGATAATGCGGAATTGACTAGTATTGCGCTTGTGCACGTTATGAGGGCACAACGGCATAGTTCTCATATATTTAAGTATTGGATACTTATGCAAGTGCGATAGGAGGTTGTGTTTTACCGATGGTACGGAAAACAGCTTCGCTCTGGATAGACCCCGCGGAATCCCATTGGTAGTATGTCTGCGTGTCTATGGGAGGCCGCATCAGGGTAGGTGTATATGGTCTTAACCTGAGACTTACATCGCTAGTACTTGCGACAATCGGTAAACTTTGGTTTTGGTGGTTGGGGACCTTAACCGGTTCTGTGTACACCTCTTCTGGGTTTATCGAGAATCGTAGTGTACTGGATGTGATGTCGAGATGGAAGTATCACTTCAGACATATGGAGGTGATGATCACGCAGGACACAAAACTAGTACTCTATAAAAGGTTGCAACCGTCGGGACAATATGACCAGGTCAGGATTGTCCGATTTAAAGAGACTAGTTGCTTGATGTCCGATATATGTTTCGTACGGGGCAGACACATCTCCAGCCCCAGGCCTAACATGTGATCGTCTGATACTGGATCGATGTACGCAATACTACGGTATACTACGCTTGATATAGATCTTATATTCCTATAAGAATATTTCTGGAGAATTGGGTAGGCATGGCGCTTTGCTAGAAGCCAACCTTGTCTTGTGAATCGGTAAGAACGTAGTACGAGGTACGTACGTGTTCGGATTATCCGACGACCGTATTTACTGCTAAAATATCCGGAGATCTCTTGGGTCGCTTCCTGAAGATTCACCTATGATATTTGATTCGGACTTAATTAATCTTGGATTAATTGCGGAGAAACTTTATCTTGGATAAAGTGCCTTATTTAGAGAGAGAGAGCGATTAATTTGGAATTAATCGATAAAATTATTATATTCGATATAATAATCGAAATTCGATTTCGACGCGAAATTAAAATTAGATTTTAATTCGGGCATACGAGTTAATTTAGAATTAATTCGTTAGCGACGTAAATAATAATTTCGCCAGGCGCAATTATTTATTTAAATTCGATTTAATTAACGTCGCGACGTAAGTTCGGTATTTCGGAAATATCGAACCCGAACGCGTGAGTGCACGTGGGCCCACTTTCATTTGGAAACGTGTGGGGCCCACATGACACATGTCATTATATGCATTATTTAATTGATAATGCATTGCATGGTGATAGTGTACAATACACTCAATGGTTTTGCATGGAGTTTGAGTGTTTGACACTCTAAGCTATTGCATGGTTTGTGTCATAAGTTTATTATTAATTTAATAAATATTATGGCATAAATATAAATTGATTTTTGGTAACAAAATTCATTACACAAAAAGAAAACTCTCCTCTCTCTCTCAAATGCCGTGAGCACCATTGGAAGGAAAAGATTGGATTTTTTCTTCTCTCCATTTGCTAGCACATTGAAGGATCAAAGGAGGTGATAGGGAAACCATCAAAGAGCTTGGAATACACAAAGCTTGGAGCTTCCATTCCTTTTCTCCTCTTGGCCGAATCATCCCACACTTGGAGCTTCCACCATTTGTTCATCTTCTTCATCACAAAAGCTTTGTAAGTATGATTCCGCCATGCTTCAAGTTTAATATATATATTCATTTGTTGTATTTCATATGCTTAATCTTTCCTTGGGACATATTATAGAAACCAACATCCTTGTCCCTTCAACTTTTCAAATACCTTCGACAAAGGTCTACCAAGGTTGGAGAATTGCCTGTTTCTGATGGCAGCGACTTCGGCAGCAGCGGGCTTGGTCTCAGAATGCCACCCAAAAGTCCTCCTATTATGGCCATAGAATTTTCTGTTCCCAGCTTCTTCTTCTATATCCATGACAGTTTCCCTTAACTGTCGAAAATCTGCAATCATGGAGGTCATTCTCCTCAACTTTCCATAAATTGAGGGCTTGGTGCCCTTTATGATAATTTTAATCTCGTCCTTCTCTGAGGGCCGAGTCTGCATCTTCAGAAGCTGGCTTCTCCAGCGGTCTACATACTCCTTGAATCTTTCTTCGGCTTCTGCTTAGTGTTCTCCAAATCACGGAGTGACAATTCAATCTCCAAGTCTGTAACATACTGTTTCAGAAATGCATCTGGCAATTCCCTCCAATCTTCCTTAACCTTTCTTTCAAGGCTATGGTACCACACTACGGGTGCCCCCTCAAGTGACATCCAAAACATCTTCTGAACTTGGCGCTGTGTCAGGCCCACTG
This sequence comes from Zanthoxylum bungeanum, assembly GCA_019454045.1. Taxonomy (NCBI): domain Eukaryota; kingdom Viridiplantae; phylum Streptophyta; class Magnoliopsida; order Sapindales; family Rutaceae; genus Zanthoxylum; species Zanthoxylum bungeanum. The sequence goes on from SKCR01049796.1 coordinate 37,627, forward strand.
AACTCATAACTGACTCATATTGTCGGAGATGGACCCTTGGGTCCCCATTCCCATTGAACTTGGCCATATCAGGAATTTTGAACTGAGCTGGCAGCTGTTCTTTAAAGGTCATCGCCTCATAGTCTAGTAAGTTATCGTCCTTACCTTTCATCTTACGGGTAACAGATTTTACCTGGTCACGGAGTTTCTGTATTTCGGCCTGAGACCCAATCATTCATTCTGTCGCATACTCTGCCATGTCATCATCAAAAGTGGGGATATCATCCCCCAACCCATTCGGAGGCTCCTCGCACCTCACATTCTCAGAATTTCCCCCAGCACGGGGTACAGCCATACCAGCCACAGCAGTAGTCAAGGCTTGCAACTGTTTAGTAATTTTGGCGAGACCATTTTCCAACTGATCTATACGGGATACCTCACTATCGGATGTACTCATATCTGTTACCGGTCTCTTAGTGAGTCTTCCCTATTTCCTTACCCAACAGGAATCTATGATGTCTTTTATATACATGGAGGGTGTTAACAGGATATATGTATGCATGAGATGAATGAGATGCATGCGATACAAGGAATATATCAATTCATTAGAGTTTTCACCCAAATCGGCCCATCATCATTATAGAAGCTTTTGGGCTAACTGTCATAGGAGTGAACTCGTCCCAGTTTAAATGGCCCAACAAGTTCACATCTTATGGTAAGAAGTCCAACCGTATCCAAATGATAATGTTCCTAAACACAAACATATAATGGCCCATTGGCATTTTAGAAGCTTTTGGCCCAATCGTCATAAGATACGTTCTTGTCCCAGTTTAAATGGCCCAACAAGCCAATACCTCATGACAAAAGGTCCGCATGGATCCAAACAACAATGTTCCCAAACACAAGCATACAGAGATAGTTTCTACAGAGTGGCCCATCAACATTTCAGAAGCTTTTGGCCTAATTGTCATAGGATACGAACTCATCCCAGTTTAAATGGCCCAACAAGTTCACATTTCTGACAAGAAGTCCAACTGCATCCAAATGAGGATGGTCCACAAGCACAAGGAAATAGTTGCTATAGGCCATACAACTCCGGTCTACGTGTGGGTTTGCGGGAGTGTAGACAAAGACTCTCACTGGCGAAGGATTGCCCACGACTATGTCTCCCCACTCAAGGGTTCGAGCGACCAAGTGAGTCACCTTTTTTTATACCTTACAGTACGTGCCAACGAGTTATGGTGTGTGACTGACTGTCAAATGGATTTCCCATTGTAGATTCCCCAGAGGGAGGGTGGAGCGAGGCTCTCTTAAGTACCCTAGCCTCTTACGCTCTTATCGCTTGGTGACAGGAATAAACAACGAGTCCTCCAAATTATTCCATCACAATAGGCCACAATAAGTGATTATCTAGCTGCCTTCACAACTTTTCCTTGTAGAAAGGTAGTGAATGAGGGAAGACACCAAACCATTACCTAGCCTTAAAAGTGCCTTTGATTAAACCCCTTTTACCCACAGTAGACACGGTTAATTAAAGCACAAATCATAATATTACAAGACATTATTTCGGGGCTAATTCTCTAACCCCAGTGGAGTCGCCAGACTGTGGGAACACAGAAATCTGGGCGACGCATGCTGTTCCAGGCTCGCGGCCCGATTGGGAGTACGGAATAGCCCGTGGGGGACTAAACCGGAGAATAATGGAGTCGCCACCCGGTGTGAACTGGGAAAATGAGATTTAAGGCCGCACTCACCCCTCGCAAGGGAAGACCTCAAACCGTTGGGTTCGAAATGGTCTCTTACTTATGCCACTTGTAATAAAATGATTTGTGCAATAATTCAACCAAACCTAAGAAACATTTATTTCCAAGGAGTGTTTTACTTTTAAGTTCACTTGCGCGAAAGTAATCATCAAAATGGAAAACATGCATAGCACACGATAATCTCATGAACATACTTCGATCATATAATGCGGAAAACGAAGAACATCCTAAACATAATGCAAATTCCAAACTCAAAATAAATGACTAATCATGCTTGAAAATGAACAACTAAATGGGCTAAATCATGCTTGAATACCATCTCATGAACACATCAAATAAATAAATGCAGGAATACAAATAGTATGATTGATTACATGATACAAGAGAAATTACCTAAGAAACAATTATACATGACATGTGATGAAAAGGACTCAGTTTAGTGTGTGTGCGTTTGTGTAGCGTTCGTAAACGCGTTCGAACGGTAAACAGAAGGTTCGCGTTCGTGTAGCGTTCGAGAATGCGTTCGAACGGAACCAAACCTGATGCATGATAAAAAAAAGGAAATACATGCGCGTTCTTGTAGCGTTCGTAAACGCGTTCGAACGGTAAACAGAAGGTTCGCATTCGTGTAGCGTTCGAGAACACGTTTGAACGAGACCAGACCTGATGCATGATAAAACTACGAAAATGAGTGTGTGTTCGAGTAGCATCTGAAAACGCGTTCAAACGTTAAACATAAGGTTCACGTTCGTGTAGCGTTTGAGAACGCGTTCGAACGAAACCAGACCTGTTGCATGCAACACATACATAGACAAACAAATCCACAATGTAGGACCTCACGTGTCCGATTGAACTCATTCTCATCCAATCATGTGTACCTCATCCGGCGCGGCAAAGCATCGTGGTAAAGGATTTTAACCCCACAAAATAGAGGACCGTTAATCGCACTTACTAAGCTCATGCGCTAACAACACAGTACATATATAAAAATTAAAGACAACGATATCGGACTTCGTATATCCGATTGAACATATCTCACATCCAATCTTATATACATTATCTGGCGCGGCAAAGCATCGTGGTAAAGAATTTTAACCTCTCAAAATAGGGGACCTTTAATCGCACTTACTAAGCCCATGCGCTTTATCTCATCATTACATAAACCAATAACATGCGGAAATCACGTAGCGAATAATAAAAAAATCAAGATAACGTGAAATAAAATATGTGCCGTATACTCAAGTGGTACGTGGAGTTGTATCCCGAGTACAGATCATACTACCGTCTATTCGGAATCGGCTATGAAATTTATGTCCGGGTTTCCATCCTATATACCACAAGAGGCGACATATTTTCATTCATTCAAGGGCCATAACACACATTATGCAACGAATCTCATGCGAATAAAATTCAACAAACAATTAAAAGATGAATATAAATTAATGAGAAAAGTGCCATCAAGTCTAACCTTTTATGTCGACTTTCGGAAGTATCGTACACGGTCGTCGGAAGGATGGATGCTCTGCTACTCCTCCGGTTCACTGGTTCAACATTTCTCTTCGCTGCTTCGCTGTTCGAGCTGCTATTTTCCCTCTGTTTCGCTATTATTTTGCTGTTGTTTTGCGGTTGTATTTTTGTCACTGTTTTGGTGTTTTAAGCTACTGTTTTGGATGTTTTTGGGGGGTTGTTTTGGTGTGATTTGGGCTGATGTTTGGGTGTGATTTTCGGTTAGTGTAGCGCGTAAAGGGGCTGTGAGTTGTGATTTCGTTGAAGTGGCCAAAGGCTATGGCCGTGCGTGGTCAAGGGTTTATGTGTCTCGGCTGTGTGTTTGATTTGTGAGGGTTGTGAGTGTGAGTTCGGTTGTGTCAATGAGCTTGGGTCTTTCCTGTGTGAATGAATTAGGGGTTTAGATGTGTGGTGAAGGGTTCTTTTATAGGCAAAGGGCTGGGGCTTCTCCTTGCTTGACAAGGAAGGGATTTGGTGCATTAAGGGAGGATATGATTTAGTTTGAATAAGGAAAACCAAAGATTTGATTGGGGGACAAGAACTGTTCAAATTAGGGATATAATATATTTAATTTGTATTGTTTAGGCATGATATTTGTTAAGTTATGAATACAATATTTTTAATTAGGAATAATATTTTGTTGATTGATTTTAATTAGGCATGATTTTATTTAATGTTTTATTTAATTTGGTATATGATTTAATTAATATTTTATTTAATTTGGTTGTATTTTAAGGGCTTTGGGCGTGTGGGCCAAGGTGGTGGGCGTGTGGGCTTGTTGGGCTTGGGTGTGAGGCTAGCAGTAAAACCAGAAATGCTGACGCCGTTCGAACGCCGATTCGAACGCTACAGGAATGCCCGCAATCTGATTGACGTTCGAACGTGGTCGCGAACGCAGCACGAACAAAAAATAGTGAACTTGTTAAATGAATCTGATGACATACTTATTCTGAATTTCCCCTTCCGACATGCGTTTCCCGCGACTTCCGCGACTTAAAAGGTAGTGCCTCCAAATGAGACTCATCATAGGGACTTATATGCAAAAATGCAGTGCCTACAGTCACCATCCAACCAAACAACCAATCTATTAGATACTTGTGAGAATTTGGCTTCATAAATTAATAGTTTAGGTATTAAGTCCTCGTGGGATCGATACATTTATACTATTTGAACGATACGTGCGCTTGCGTAACAAGTGTGATCACGTCGGTCACTCACTGATTTAGCTGTCTAATCATCTCGTAATTCATCTAATCTCTCAATTGCTCTTCCTTATTGGTTCTTTTCTTTATGAGACTCTAAATTGGGAATAGGTACATGCTCACGTGTTTGGTTCGGTGTTTATATGCTTACTTGAATCAAGGTTTCCGGAAGGAAAAGTCCTTATTCATTCTGTAAGAAATTGATCGACTACTCCATGTCTCGGGGTCTCACAACTACCATCAATTCTCTATACTACTATCTTCTCGTTATGTTATCTTCGTGTTTGAATGCACTGAATTTCTTTATTACCTCTCGTGTTCCCTTTACCATTTGCACATCCCATTTTTTGCTCTATGCCTTGCTACCGAGGCTAACAGTGGTTCATTCTTCTGTCTGCTTCTTAAATCTCCACTATTTTTTCTTGCTATAAACCTCGAGTTGGTCACTCTATTCTATTGTCCATACTGGTACTCTTGCCACTTCCTAAATATCTCCAACTTCGTAGGTCTATTCTTATATTCTTCTACGGATTCCTACTGACTTGGGCTTATCTGTGGGTTCTATAACATTTGGTCTATCTTGTGGACTCCTACTAGTCTTGTAAACCTTGTGCTAACGTGTCTAAATCTTTGAGTTATTATTGGTTCTATTCTTCATACATTTTGAGACTTCCTGAATTCTTTTCTTGGTTATCTACCTTCCATGGTCTTTCCATTTTTTAAGATGAACTCCCATTGGGTTTCTTATGGTCGTCTATATCTATGCTGGTAAGAACTGCTTTATATCTCGTCGGTTTCTTTCTTTATTTCTCGATGGGTTTTTACATCCTTACTCTAGTACTCTATGTCCTGATCGTGTCTATTACTCATGTAGGGTAGGTATGAGATAGACTTTGTCTGGTATCACGGAGGAGTGGGGATCTGGGTAGGTTGGGGTCTAATTTATTGGATTCCTTGACTAGAGCATCTAATCCTTTTTCTATTGTTATACCTCTCGTTGGCATGTGGGCCTAGGTTTGGGGAACCTGGAGTCTCTATGTTCTTATGGTACCTCACATCTACTAGAAGCCTCTACGACTATTCCTTATTTCTTGGTTCTTCTGCCTTATAACTGTTCTTAATCATTCGGGGAGCTCGCTACCTATACGAAGTGTTCAAGAATTAATAGATCAACTAAAGAATTTCTGAGAATGAAGGAATTTTGCTTGTAAGGAAAGGACTTTACTTAGGTCTACTCGTTATTTTACTTTTGTTTGGACTTGCTATATTCTACTTCTCAATCCCAAGTTCTGGTATCTTCCATATTATCTTACTTTGTGTCTCTAGTTCTTACTACTATAGGTCTTGGCATTTTCTTATCTATCTGTTTCCATATCTCTATCTCTATTTGCTTCTGATTGCTTATTCTATCTTTCACTTCCATTTCTAGCTTTCTCTTTCTCTTTCTCTCTTCTTGGGTGGGTACTCTTGAACTCATTATCTCTTTCTGTCTCTGGATATCAAAATATTTATACCTTTTTTCTTACTTTCTCATAGCTTTCCTATCTCATTCCCTTGGGTAATTTTTCCTATATTTTACTTTCTTATTTCATAGCATTGTTTGTACTTCTGGTCATAGGCTGATTAATTTCAAGAAGATTCCTAACTTGGATCTAGAGTGTAATTGTTCTTGCGAGGAATACTATTTAAATAGTTTGGGAAAGTTTACTAACCTGACTATGGATCTTGAGGACGTACTCGAGGATCAGATAATGGAGAGGTAGTGCCTCGCATACGAGTATCTCGGACATACTACGTATACCAAACCACATCACTCTGCCCACTGCAGTCACTGACTCCCCAGACCATGCTCTGATACCATCTTTGTAACATCCCCGATTCGGGAGATGTTACCGGCAGATGATAGACCATACTAACCCCATAAGCCTCAGATTCTCTAATCATGAACATATATTAATATTCCTTTCTTTATTAATATGGGACCGTAGCCCAAGCTAAACATGAGATACAAACTCAATATCTGCAAATGAAATCTTAATAATACACTTTAACCATGACTGTCTTAAAACACAAGATTACTATATAACTTTCATTTGACTTTGACTGGACTCTCTCATTCTCTCTGTGACCTGGACTGATGGACTCCATACCCAAGTGATTGCATCAGTATCCGTCCTCCCGAGCTTGTCCTCCGAGAATACTTGCAACCATAGAATACTGGGAGTGGGGGGTTAGATCTCTATTCGATCTAAGTGAGTTGACGAAAAACTGAAATACTAAAATAAAATCATTTGGTTCTAAAACCAAGGTTTCAACAAAATAACTTATAGGAAAACTTTCTTTCTGAAAACTTCGCTTGAAAACTCTTTAATAAAACTTCTCTTTCTAAAATCTGCTTTTGAAAGTCTGGTTTATGAATACTATTTTCTAAACTCTGACTTCTGAAAACTGTTTTCTGAAAGTCTGGTATCCGAGAACAAAGTTGTAACTGAAAAACTTGACGTAAGGGGGCGTTACATATCGCCGTCCCCCCATACGCCTATCTGGAGCCAAGATTGCAAAATCATGACTTTGGGGCGTTACGTATCACCGTCCCCCAAAACATGCCACTCATGTCCCTAAAACTGGTGATCTTGGAGTGTTACGTATCATCGTCCCCCAAGCCACAGAACTAGAACTAGGGGTGCGGATCTATGCTACCCACCAAGCTCTAAAACTAGGGTCTAAGGGCGTTACGTATCATCGTCTCCCTCGCCCTGAACTTGGATCTGGGGGCGTTATGTATCGTCGTCCCCCCAGTCCTCTACATGTGCACATGTTCTCTATCCGTCAATTCCAAACTGAAACAAGTTACATACTGTATGACACAGAACTTGACGACGCTGTTCTAGGCTCGCAGCCTGGTTGGGAGTACGGAATAGCCCACTGGGGAACTAAACCAGAGAAATAACATGGAGTCGCCACCCGGTGTGAATCGGGAAAATGATTTAAGGCCGCACTCACCCCTCGCAAGGGAAGACCTCAAACTATTGGGTTCGGAATGGTCTCTTACTTATGCCACTTGTAATGAAATAATTTGGGCAATGATTTAACCGAATCTACACGACATATATGCTCAAGAACAACCTATATCTAGTTAGCATTCATAAAAATAAATCATACGTCTAAGTTTGCATGCTTTAAAAAGTAAGTCATCATTACGGCAAAAATACGATATCACACAATACTCTCATAAGCATGTTGGATTATCAAGTACGAAAAAAAGATAACAACCCAAACATAAACGTAAATTAAATTCTTATTGCGAAATAAATTAACTATAACATGCATAAAGAAACATCATAATCATGCTTAAAAATAAATAACATACTAGACTAAATCATGCTTGAACATAAGGTTGGATGAAACGAAATACGTGTGTCTCTCAAGTGGTACGTGGCATTGTATCCCGAGTGCAAACCGCAATATCGTCCATTCGGATTCGGCTACGAAATTTACGTCCGGGTTTCCATCCGATATACCGCAAGAGAGAACACATATTCCGTTCATGCGGAAATCACATCATGCACCAATCCACAATACTCATATGAAATAAAGCACTAAAGTAAATAAAAATAAAAGTTAATAAATAAAGAAGGTGCCCTAAGGTCTAACCTATTTAGTCGTCTATCGAAAGTGTGGTACGCGGTTGTCGGAAGGGTTGATGCTCTGCAACTCCTCCGGTTCACTGGTTCAACATTTTCCTTCGATGTTTCACTGTTTGGGCTGCTATTTTTACTCAATTTTGCTGTTGTTTTCGCTGTATTTTCTGGTCACTGTTTAATGCTAAATAAGGGACTATTTTTGCGGTAGTTTAAAGGTTTGGGTCTGCAGTTTTTTGGTGATTTTTTAGGTGAATTCTGGACTGTTGTAGGCAGTGTTTTAGGGGCTGTTGAAGGGTTGTAGCGTGCATGATGAGGGGGTAGTGAGTGGAACTTGAGAGGCTGCTTGTGTGAGGAAGGCAGTGGCGGGTGAGGGGCTGATGAAGGTTAGGGGCAGTGTGGCCTTGATTTGTTGGCTGGTTAGGGTTGTTTGCGTGAAGTTAGGTGGAGGGGCTAAGAGAGTGTTTTGGCGTTGATTTTTTGGCTGGTGAAGGCTAGGGGTCAGTGGCGTGTGGCTTTGATAGCTTGCTGTGTGAATGGGTGCGTGAATGGGGTTTATGCGTGAGTGGTGTTGAGAGCTTAGTGTATTAAGGTTTTCTTTTTGTGTTTTCTTGAGAATGAGCTAGGGGTTGATGTGTTGGTGATGGCTTCTTTTTATAGGCAAAGGGATGGGAGCTATCCTTGTTTGAAAAGGGAAAGGATTTGTGTAATTATTGGAGATATTTTTAATTAGTGTGTGATAAGGAAAAATCTTTTAATTAGGGAAGTGATTTGATTTAATTTGATTTTTTCTCTTTTAGTTAGGGATATGATTTGATTTAATTAGGAATGGGATCCATGGGATTTCTTTAATTTAGGAAGGTAAATGTTTTAGTTTAGGAAAGGGATTTAATTTAATTAGGAATATAATTTATGGGATTTGATTTGATTTTATAATTTAGGAATGTGATTTAATTTGATTTGATTTGATTTTTTTAATTTGGGAAGGTGATTTGTCTTGATTTTGGCATGTGTTTAATGTGTGTTTTGGTTAATTTAGAAGGCTATGGGCATGTACTTAGGGTTGTGGGCGTGTGGACTTGGTCCATTTGGGCTTGGTGTATGACTTGCGGGGGTTTGGGCTAAGGATGTGTTTTGAAACAGAGGTCCAACAAGCGAACCCGAAGCTAATCCATCGAATTAAATCCAACAGAAATGTCAATTCTTGACGCTTTCCTTCCGACGTCCATTTCCCGCGGCTTCCACAATTAAAGAGGTAGTGTCTCTATGCGAGACTCATCATCGGGACTTATATGCAAAAATGCAGTGCCTACAGTCGCCCCCACTTTGATGGGACTTGTCCAATGTGTGACAATGACAATCCTATCAAATTTATGCAACGCAATTTTACTTACATGGCTGCCCAGCTGCCACTTGACTTGTCTGTTGCTTTGAGTTGAGTTGATTTTATTATGTCATACCCGTTGTGCTAAACCCAATACCCGAGGTGTCGCGGTTGCGTCTCCATACCCAGAGTGTCGTAATAGTGTCTCCATACCCGGAGTGCCGTAACTGGCATACTAAACCCCATACTCGCGGTTGTTTTGAATTGAGTTGATCTGGTTGTGTCATACCCGGCGTTCTAAACCCCATACCCGAGGTGTCTCGGTTGCGTCTCCATACCCAGAGTGTCGCAGTAATGTCTCCATACCTGGAGTGTCGTACCTGGCATGCAAAACCTCATACCCGAGGTGTCGCGATTGCTTCTCCATACCCAAAGTGTCGCAGTAGTGTCTGTATACCTGGAGTGTCGTACCTGGCATGTTAAACCCCATACCCGAGGTGTCGCGGTTGTGTCTCTATACCCAGAGTGTCGCAGTAGTGTCTCTATACCCGGAGTGTCGTACCTGGAATGCGAAACCCCATACTCGAGTGTCGCGATTGCGTCTCCATACCCGGAGTGTCGCAGTAGTGTCTCCATACCCAGAGTGACGTACCTGGCATGCTAAACCCCATACCGAGGTGTAGCGGTTGCGTATCCATTCCAAAAGTGTCGCAGTAGTGTCTCAATACCCGAAGTGTCGTACCTGACATGCTAAACCCCATACCCGAGGTGTGACGGTTGCGTCTCCATACCCGGAGTGTCGCAGTAGTGTCTTCATACCCGGAGTGCCGTACCTGGCATGCTAAACCCTATACCGGAGGTGTCGCGGTTGTGTCTTCATACCCAGAGTGTCGCAGTAGTGTCTCCATTCCCGGAGTGTCGTACCTGGCATGCTAAACCTCATACTCGAGGTGTCGCGGTTGTGTCTCCATACCCAGAGTGTCGCAATAGTGTCTTCATACCCGAAGTGTCGTACCTGGCATGCTAAACCCAATACCAGAGGAGTCACCGTAATATCTCCATACCTGAAGTGCCGTACCTGGAAAAACTGATACTGATGTTGATGTGTCTCCATGACCGGAGTGCCATACCCGGCAAGACTGATACGGATGATAATGTGGGCCTCACCCCCAGAGTGGCATACCCGGCAATACTGATACTGATGTTGATGTGTCTCCATGACCGGAGTGCCATACCCGGCAAGATTGATACTGATGCTAATGTTGGCCTCGCCCCCAAAGTGCCATACCCGACAATACTGATAATGATGACATGGGTCTCAACCCTGGGATTGGTCCCCAAAACTGATACTAACACCGTGATGGTTTATACTGTACTGCTTGTGGGCTTTGTTCCCTGGCTTTATTCCCAAAATGTGTAGACTGTGGGCTTTGTTCCCGAGCTATGTTGATGGTGGGCTTTGTTCCCTAGCTGTGTTGAGAGTGGGCTTTGTTCCCCTTGGCTTTATTCCCGAGCTGTGTTAAGATAGGGCTTTATTCCCCTGGACTTTGTTCCCGAACTGTGTTAAGATAGGGCTTTATTCTCCTGGGCTTTGTTCCCGAGCTGTGTTGAAAATGGGCTTTGTTCCCGAGCTGTGTTGAAAGTGGGCTTTGTTCCCCTGGGCTTTATTCCTGAGCTGTCTAAGATAAGGCTTTATTCCTCTGGTCTTTAGTTCCCGAACTGTGTTAAGATAGGGCTTTATTCCCCTGGGCTTTGTTCCCGAACTGTGTTAAGATAAGGCTTTATTCCCCTGGGCTTTGTTCCCGAGCTATGTTGAAAATGGGCTTTATTCCCCTAGGCTTTGTTTCTGAACTTTATTGACTATGGGCTTCGTTCCCGAGCTGTACTGAATGTGGGATTTGTTCCCTGGGCTTTATTCTCGAACTGTATTGACTGTGGGCTTTGTTCCCAAGCTGTACTAAATGTGGGCTTTGTTCCCAAGCTGTACTGAATGTGGGCTTTATTCCCTGGGTTTTGTTCCCGAGTTGTGTTGACTATGGGCTTTGTTCCTGAGCTATACTGAATGTGGGCTTTATTCCCTGGGATTTGTTCCCAAACTTATGTTGACAGTGGGCTTTATTACCGAACTGAATTGGTTGTGGGCTTTGTTCCCGAACTGTTGATTGTGGGCTTTATTCTCTGGGCTTTGTTCCCGAACTTTTGTTGATTATTGGCTTTATTCTCGATCTAAATTGGTTGTGGGCTTTGTTCCCGAACTGTTGATGGTGGGCTTTATTCCCTAGGATTCATTCCTGAAATTGCTTGTCTTTGCCGTTTTTTTCATTTTCTTCAACACCTGCGAACAGAAACAAAACAACAATTGCATATATGTGACGTGTATGCATGTATACATGAATGTATTTCCTATTCAGATGGGTTAGGTCTTCCTTGTGCTCCTCGGTGCCTCTCGCCTACAAAAATCTTTAGTCACCCTGGGTCTGCTTATAATTTCCTTCTGCTGGTGATTGCTCAATTTTCTTTAGTCCCATGGCTCAAGATCCCAATATATCCTTTATTCGCGGGGTGGTAGACTGGTCGCCCCCAGACTTGACTTAGCTTTTCTGTTCTTCGTCGTTTGCACTCGGGCAAGGTAGATCATGTGATTTGACGTTCCATATCAATATACTATATTGCCTTTTACGAAATAGTCCCAATAGTTATACATATTATCGTCCTCAAAGGATGCCCAGTGTCGAAGCCGGAGAACCTTCAAAACATTTAATGCAACTCAAATCCAAGTCTTTGGATAAATGATCTAAGCCAGACTCAAAGTGTGTGTATGCAAAGGTTCTTTCACAGCTTGATCCTTAAGTAAGCCAACTCAATGATTTCGTTTCAAAAATCGGGATCGATGGGTCAAACCAACCTAGATGCCTCAGTTATGTTCTGAAATTGCTTTTCCGAGCTCAATGTGGTATGCTTTTATTTTTCTTTTCATTTGTCTCTTTTTTTTTGTTTCTTTTCGTTTTGAACTTCTTCTTTTTTTTCCTTTTTCTTTTTTTTTTCAACACACCTACCCTTTAAGGTAGCATTTCTCCTCATGGTGGTCCTAATACTCGCCCATGGGTAGCTTCACGCTTATCGATTATAGGTGGTTCAATTCTTTTCTTTATAGACTTTTCTTTCATTTTCAACCATACCACACATCATAACATAAGAAAATCAAGATAGACATCTAAGAAAACGGTCATTCACCGACCTACAATTTCTTCAACTACTCAGGTTTTCACCACTAATAACCTATAGTGAAGTGCTTACGAGTCTAACATAGACCAATCACTCAAAGTAACAGATAAAAGCACATCAAGAGTTTATCGTTTCTAAGATTTCACCCTAAAGCAAACGATTTCATCATTGGACTTATGTCTAACTATCAAGGACTAAAAACAAACAGTTTTTTTTTTCTTTTTTTTTTTCCATTTCTTTTTTTTTCTTTTTCTTTTTCTTTTTCTTTTTTTTTTGGCCGACCATGGTCATTCTATCATTGCCGTAAAATTTTCTGTTTCTCGGCTTCATTTTTCCCGATATCCATGTTTTCTAAACTCTTCTTGACAAGTCTTCTTTTATTTCTAACCCAACGGATATCTATGATGGCTTTTAAGACATAGGGGTTAACATAATGCATGTATGCATGCGATGCATGAGATGCATGTAATGTATGGAATATATAAGTCGGCCTATTATCATTTTAAAGCTTTCAATCATACTATTGCGTGGTGCAAACTTGTCCCAGTTGAAAAGGCCCAACAAGTTTACACTTTTGCGATAACATGGCTAAATAACTTCAAATGGTAAGAGGCCCAAACATAAAATGGCCCATCGTCATTTTAGAAGCTTTTGGCTCAATTGTCAAATGACACGAACTCATCCCAGTTTAAACGGCCCAACAAGTTCACATCTCTTAACAAGAAGTCCAACTGAATCCAAATGACGGTGGTCCCAAACACAAACATAAAGGAATAATTTCTAATGGTCATATAATTATGATTCACATGTGGGTTTTCGGAAGTGTACACAAAGGCTCCCGTTGACGAAGGATTACTCACAACTAGGACTCCTCACTCAAGGGTTCGAGCGACCAAGTGAGCGCACCTTTTTTATACCATAAGGTACGTGCCAACGAGTTGTGGTACATGACTGACTGTCAAATGAATTTCCTATTGAAGATTCCCCAGAGGGAGGGTGGAGCGAACTCTCTTAAATACCCAAGCCTCTTAGGCTCTTATCGCCTTGGTGACAGGAATAACCAATAGGTCCTCCAATTTAGTCCATCACGATAAGCTTCGGGTAAATGATTATCTAAGTGCCTTCACAGCTTTTCCTTATAGAAAGGTAGTGAATGAAGAAAGACACCAAACCATTACCTAGCCTTAATAATGCCTTTGATTAACCTCTTTCAACCCACGGTAGACACGGTTAACTAAAGCACAAATCATAATCACTACAAGACATTATTTCGGGGCTGATTCTCTATCCCAGTGGAGTCGCCAGACTGTAGGACACAAAACTTGACGACGCTGTTATAGGCTCGCGGCCTGGTTGGGAGTACGGAATAGCCCATGGGGGAACTAAACCGGAGAAATAACATGGAGTCACCACCCGATGTGAATCGGGAAAATGATTTAAGGCCGCACTCACCCCTCGCAAGGGAAGACCTCAAACCGTTGGGTTCAGAATGGTCCCTTACTTATGCCACTTGTAATGAAATAATTTGTGCAATGATTTAACCGAATCTACATGACATATATGCTTAAGAACAACCTATATCTATTTCGCATTCATAAAAATAATCATACGTCTAAGTTTGCATGCTTTAAAAAGTAAGTCATCATAACGGCAAACATACTATATCACACAATAATCTCATAAGCATTTGGATTATCAAGTATGAAAAATAGATAACAACCCAAACATAAACGTAAATTAAATTCCTATTGCGAAAGAAATTAACTATAACATGCATAAAGAAACATCATAATCATGCTTAAAAATAAATAACATACAAGACTAAATCATGCTTGAACACAAGGTTGGATGAAACGAAATATGTGTGTCTCTCAAGTGGTACGTGGCATTGTATCCCGAGTGCAAACCGCAATACCGTCCATTTGGATTCCACTACGGAATTTACGTCCGGGTTTCCATCTGATATACCGCAAGAGAGAACACATATTCCGTTCATGCGGAAATCACATCATGCACCAATCCACAATACTCATATGAAATAAAGTACTAAAGTAAATAAAAATAAAAGATAATAAATAAAGAAGGTGCCCTCAGGTCTAACCTCTTTAGTCGTCTATCAGAAATGCGGTACGCGGTTGTCGGAAGGGTTGATGCTTCGCAACTCCTCCGGTTCACTATTTCAATGTTTTCCATCGTTGTTTTGTTGTTTGGGCTGCTGTTTTTACTCCGTTTTGCTGCTATTTTCGCTGTATGTTCTGGTCACTATTTTACGCTAAATAAGAGACTGTTTTTTTGGTTGTTTAAAGGTTGGGGGCTGCGGTTTTTTGGTGATTTTTTAGGTGAATTCTGGACTGTTTTGGACAGTTTTTTAGGGGCTGCTGTGAAGGGAGTTTAGGTGCTTGAAGTTAGGCTGTGTTGAGGGGCTTTTGAAGGGCTGTATTGTGCAGGATGAGGGGGTAGTGAGTGGAACTTGAGAGGCTGCTTGCGTGATAAAGGCAGTGGCGGGTGAGGGGCTGATGAAGGCTAGGGGCAGTGTGGCCTCGATTTGTTGGATGGTTAGGGCTGTGTGCGTGAAGTTATTGTATGAGGTGTGGATCTGTGCGTGAAGGGTTGTTAGGTGGAGGGGCTCTGAGAGTGTTTTGGCGTTGATTTGTTAGGTGGTGAAGGCTATGGGTCAGTGGCGTGTGGCTTTGATAGCTTGCTGAATGAATGGGTGCGTGAGTGGGGTTTATGCGTGAGTGGTGTTGAGAGCTTAGTGTATTAAGGTTTTCTTTTTGTGTTTTTTTTAGAATGGGCTAGGGTTTTATGTGTTGGTGAAGGCTTCTTTTTATAGGCAAATGGATGGGAGCTATCCATGTTTGAAAAGGGAAAGGATTTGTGTAATTATTGGAGATATTTTTAATTAGTGTGTGATAAGGAAAAATCTTTTAATTAGGGAAGTGATTTGATTTATTTGATTTTTTCTCTTTTAGTTAGGGATATGATTTGATTTAATTAGGAATGGGATCCATGGGATTTCTTTAATTTAGGAAGGTAAATGTTTTAGTTTAGGAAAGGGATTTAATTTAATTAGGAATATAATTTATGGGATTTGATTTGATTTTATAATTTAGGAATGTGATTTAATTTGATTTGATTTAATTTCTTAATTGGAGAAGATGATTTGTCTTGTTTTTGGCATGTGTTTAATGTGTGTTTTGGTTAATTTAGAAGGCTATGGGCGTGTACTTAGGGTTGTGGGCGTGTGGGCTTGGTCCATTTGGGCTTGGTGTGTGACTTGCGGGGGTTTGGGCTAATGATGTGTTTTGAAACAGAGGTCCAACAAGCGAACCCGAAGCTAATCCAGCGAATTAAATCCAACAGAAATGTCAATTCTTGACTCTTCCCTTCCGACGTCCGTTTCCCGCGGCTTCCACAATTAAAGAGGTAGTGTCTCTATGCGAGACTCATCATCGGGACTTATATGTAAAAATACAGTGCCTACACATACTGAGGTGGGTTTTTGCCCCATGCCTCGAAAACAAAAATCTCATATTTGAAAACATTTTTATCTCAAAACTCATGTTGAAAAACAATCTTATTAAAAAAAACACTGTGTAAAAAAAAATTTGTAATAAAATCTGTCTAAGCCCTACATGTTTTAAAAATAAATCTGAATTCAAAACTTGATAAATAAAACCATTTTGAGAAGAGAGGTCCACCCATTATGTTCGGAAACTAGCTGGAGCTATACCGCTATGTGTCGAAGGAGATCGCAACTCCTGCAATGATCATAGGTGGTAACTTGATTAGACTAAAAACTATGAGATAAGTTCAAAAACTAGGCTAAACTACTAATTCAAGTACGTAATATCGTAACTTGGTATATCATATTTGTACTAAGATGTAATGTGTGCATACGGACTAATACGAGACCTTAAAGGTGGTCTCTAACACGCTAAAGTAGAACTGAGGTGGTTACAAACTGATTCTGAAAATTCTGTGCCACGCGTCGCGACACAAACCTTACGCATCATGACTCGCGGCGTCAAGAAGGGTGCCATCATTTTCTTCTTGCGTGTCGCGACGCACATCCCTTTTGCGTAGCGACGCGAGGCGTTTTCAAGATTCTGCCCCTTTCTTCTTCAATTCCATTCTCCCAAACAAAACCCTAACATTCCCATATTAAAACAAATAATCAAACACCATAAAACACTCAATTCAAAACTAAGTCATCATCTCATCAACAACTAACTTTCAATCTATTCCATAACTTCTATGATTAACCCCAAAACTTAATAATTTTTAATCCATATGGTTAATCACACAATTATCATCTCAATCATCATCACATTCCAATCACTTACACATAATAAGCATCCCAACAATCCCTATTCTATCATCATGCTTCTAAAAACTAACAATTAAGTTTATGGGTAAAGTCTATTACCTTCTTTCTTGTTGTTAGATCTTCGACATCCTTCATGGTTGTTTCTTTCTATTTTTCCTTCTTGCTTGATGAATGAACATCACACATTGCTCATTCTTCTTTCTTCTTCTTTTATTTCTTTCTTTTCCTTTCCTTTCTTCTTCTTCTTCTTCTCCCCCTATCCCTCACGTTTTCTTTCTCATTTTCTTCTTTCTTTCTAATTTTTGAAATATGGAATAGGGCTCACTTGATATTTGGAACTTGTGGAAAAACTGTAGAAATGTGGGGAAATTTTGAGATTATTCTAGATAGTTTTGTGACTATTCATCCAGAATTTTGATCTGTGTTTTTGACTCACTTCTGGTCCGAATTTGGAAAATATATAATGCGAAAGTTGTAGATCTCGATCTCAGCTTTCTGACGATATAAAATTCGTAAAAATCGGAGTTCGTATGAGAAAGTTATAGCCCAAATATCATGGGTTGTCCGGAATGGAATATGGTAAAAATTTTCGCTTTGAAGTTTCGAGGAATTTACCGACTATGCCCAAAGTCGCTCCATGATTGTATAAATATATATACTCAGACATAATTTATATTACGTAACACTCGCTCCGTGATGTAACAGTTCTACAGTGCAACAGTAGTAGAAACTTCCAATCATTACAAAATATTACTTTATCATACTAAATCTATTACCTGTGGATCGACTCTGGACTTACCGAGTTATTTTATTACTTCGACACTTATAATTGGGAGTAAAGAATCATTTTTTGAGCATGTCAGTCACCTGGCTACACTAGTCAATACGAGCTCCATAAGTTTTGGCAGTATTGAGATAGATCATCATCATTAAGACATGCTCTCGAACTAATGTCATTTTCTTCATCCTAGGAGTCATCACTGAAATCATGGCCTCATAATGCTGATGCTCCAAAGGCTGCCGGAAGATTCCCTTCAATGACTTTATCATCTGAGATGTTGTAGCCATAGGCTCATGCTTTACAGCATGAACTTCGAACATCTCTACTAGCAAGTAACAGCGGGCTTTCTCATTAGCTGCGACCCATTTTGATAAGCATCGCGCACAGCTTGACCAGAGTTTCCGACCGGCTCAGAATGACACTCTTCCATCAGGAAAAACTTAAGGTCTTCACAGATCAGAATGGAGTTCATGTTACATTTCCATTTGATATAATTTTCTCCCATTAATTTATCGTTAGAGAGAATGGCAATTATTGGAAAAACCATGGCTGAAATAAAATAAAGTAAACATACATTTAATAATCATTCATCACATATTAAAATTATCAAATATTTAGGCACACAATTAAACATGATGCATGAACCATGAATAATGAATTAGAAACCTAAGAGAATTTCTATGCCACGGAAATCTATCATCCCACAAATAAGTACCGCCATAGGATAGGTCAAGTATTTACATGATAGATCGAGACAATCTCAATTGAATAATATATACTGGAATAACACTTATTCCTATATTAACCAACCACCGTTTGATTTGATCAAGGAATTTCGATTAATATTTAATCATTCATTTGTGAGTGTGACCCATTGTTTCGGAACCTTTGGACTTAACTAGTGAAGTGGTGTTATAAGGTAGGTCGGATCATCAGATACATCTATAGTCTCTATCATCTCGGAATCCAAACTTGATTTGACCCAAATGGACACCATCCGTAGGGGGACTAAAATAAAGCCGTCTTGAGGTGCCTTTTGAATCTCACATTTTCGAACTAACAATGGAGATCACATGATATATTGTCGTATATCCCTCTCCCACTCACTATTTAATAAACAAGTTTCTATTTTAAAATATCTAATATTTTAATTTACTAGTGTCAATAAATTTATGGTGGCTAAAACATAAATCTTATATACACTAGTGCACTATTAGTGACCTTACTAATTTTAACTCTTAAAATTAACTCTCTAATATCCATTACTCTCTACTAATTATTTACTCAAATAAACTAATTTAACTAAGCTAGTTTTAGTGAACTAATTTTTTTAACTCTTAAAATATTGGTTCACTAAATTTTAAAATTTAAAATTATAAAGTGGATAAAATTTTAATTAAACCATTTAATTAATTAGGATTACCGTCCATTCAAATTGGCTATGTAATTTACATCTGGGTTTCCATCCTATATACCAAAGGAATTATGATGCACTTATTAAGGCCATTATTTTAGATTTTCAATATTAAACCATTAAAGCATTAATCCAATTAATCGTTTTTCATGCATACCATATTCTAATTTAACCATTTAAAATTACATAAAATCATATTTATGTCTAGAATATCCATGTATGCAAAAAATGTTATGGCATATGAAAATACAAGAGTATGTTATTGAAATGTTATTCAAACATTTCGAATTAAACATACATATAAACATACATATAGGCTCTTATTTTTTCTATACTAATCTAATTAGTACATAAAACTCCCAAGGCATCCATTGGTCTTCAAATCTAGGCGCTTTATAAATTCCAATGGTACGTGAAGTTGTTTCCAAAGTGCATAACACATACTGTCCACTCAGAATTGGCTATGGAATTTACGTTCGGGTTTCCATCCTATATACCAATGGAATTCATGATGCACTTAATAAGGCAATTATTTTAGAATTTTCAATTTTAAACCATTAAAATATTCTAGAAAATATATGATTTTATGTAATTTAAGTAGTTAATCTAATTAATCATTTTTCATGCATACCATATTCCAATTTAACCATTTAAAATTACATAAAATCATATTTTATCTAGAATATCCATGTATGCAAAACATGTTATGGAGTGTGAAAATGCAAAAGTAGACACCCTAAGCTATATGACATATTATTCAAACATTTCGAATTAAACATACATACAACATAAAAATTAATTTGCACTTGGTGCCAAATTAAGTTATGGGATGTGGTTTTAATTTAAGTTCAGTTTATTTTACTATGAAACTTTAGAAACTATTTTATCCATAATTTATATTTCAGCGTAATAGTAAATATGTCTAATATGTTATTATAAGTTCAACCTAACTAGTTGAGAGAATCATTTACTTATAAAGACATACTTAACAGTCTAAGATTCCTCCCAAATAATGTGAGATATTACAATCCATCCAATATTCTCGTTGGCACATTTCTAATTGGGATATGACTGTTGTGCCATTAAAAATATAACGATTTCAGTTTTGTTAACTAAGGAGGTTAAAGGTTCACTGATTACGTGTTGATTTTCGACAGTTGATCCGAATTATAATCAATAATAAGTATAAGTTGTGGAATTTGATAGTTCACCAATTATGTGCTAAGAAGCTAGAGAACTTGTTTCTCTTAGGCCATATTTGATATCAGGGACTATGGAGGACATTCTAGTGATAGGAGATCATTTGTGAATGATCCGAAATCACAAAGAGTTATGTTGATTAGAGAATGAAATCTCTAGAATTCACGTTTGTTGATAGTGATTTCCTGACTTGGAAAAAGCAGAAGTGTGAAAAAGGGTATAAAAGAGATTTTCACTTCTCGAACAATGGGCCCAGTCCCAAGAGGCATAGGCATCCGACCCGACAAAAAGATCAGAATTAATATGCACTTGGTGCCCGACCCGAGGTGGAAAGATATTCAGGGAAGATGAGGGGAGAAAAGGTCTCAGCACTGACCCGACCTGGTAGAGCAGGTCGATAATTTAAGTTTACAGTCGATCATCTCAACTCACTGGCCTGAGGAGATAGGTCGAGGTGATAGCATTATGTTCAAGTCTATATGACGTAAGCCCTAAACGAAAGTTCGAGTTTACCAAGGTCTGATGGGATAGAAGTAGGCCAGCGGTTGACGGGACGGAGCAGGACTGAGAGCTTATTGACTGACACACGCAATCGCTTGGGAGCAGTTAGAGTACAGGCTGGCACTGTGGCATAACATGTGGTAGACAACAAAAATAGCATGGTTTAATGAGATTTAGGCGGCAGATAGTAGTTGTGTCAGGTGGCAGGTCGTAGAGATGTCAGGCGGGTGGGTATAATCCATAGGGTAATTGGGGAAGAAAGCCTAAGTAATAATGGCTTGATAACGTGGCTGACGTCACAGGTTAGTGTAACGGTGGAATTGGACATAGTTTATAAAGGGATTGAGAGTTTATTGTAAAAGATTGATCAATTTTATTCAAAATCACTTGTAGCTTATAATAGAGAGAAAATAATACCAAGTTAGAGAAAGAAAAGAGGTCGGTCAGACTCGAGTCAAAAATAAAGAACTTCATTTTTCTTGTGCCCGTGGACGTATGTTGGAATATTTCCTAGAATGTTTCTCCTTGTATGAATGTTCGTGATTCAGTATTAAGGGCGAATTGGCCCTCTGATAATATGAACTTAATAAGATCCTTGAGAGAGTTACCCATTTTCTCAAGACAGGGGACCACAAATGTTACCCAAATATGGTGCCTCGTTGTTTCAACGTTGAGGACATATTGTTCCAACCTGTCTCATGCCTTTCCATGTATTGGGTATTTTTCTATGACGATGCGTGACTTGCTATAAAATTTCGGTTCAGATTTTATATCAGAATGACAACCTCCTCTGCAAGAGAGTTTTTGCTTGTGAAGGCCTTGTGACAATTAACAATGACTTATCTTGGGCCTAGGGTGTCAAAAACAAACTGGCGAGGGTGTATAGTTTGGGCTTCAGATTCAAAATGAACAAATATTACTTTATGTAGTCAATTATTAGATTCAAATGGAGTTTGTGTTTTATGGAATACAAACTCTAGAAGTATTTTAATCTGAAAATCTTGTATTTAGTTAATAACGAAAAAAATTAAAAATACCCTTAATCAAGGGTACTTTTTTTTTTTTTTTGGTACCATATCAATTAAGGATATTCATTTTAAATAAAAGGAAAGTATCTTTTTTCCACCTTATAAATGGCAATAGCTGAAATACCTTTTTTGGATAACATTTTGAAATGTTCATTTTTTCATCTAAAATTTTAAATGTGTTCATTTTTTTTACTCTTATAAGGTGGAAAACAGATAATGTTCCTTCAATTAAATGAATAATCTGTACACATTTCCACTATCAGTAGAAAATTGAATAATTTTCAAATTATAAATGGAAAAAAATAAATTCAAAGTTTTCGTGATAAACAATATTTAAGCTATTTATCATATGGAAAAATGATAATCTCCCTAAATAAAAAGACCCATTAGAATATTTTTATCAAACTTAGCCTTGTCCGCAGGATATAGGTACAACAATCCATCAATTTCCAATCATTCATTACTGCCAAAAGATAAACTTGCAATTATGCAAAAATGCAATTTAATTTCAGGAAAAATAAAGTTCTCCTTTTAAAAGGATTCGTGATTTTTAGCCATGTAACCAAACACTTGGGTACTTCTGAGTCAAATGTTCATCTTAAAAGAGGAAAAAAGACCAGACAAACAGGGAAAGTAGCAACTGAATATATTAAACTGAAACCGGATGCTGGTTGCGATCATCGTCGACATCAAAGTCATGGATCATCTCAACCTGGGACAGTAAGAAAGTTAGGAATTGAATAAAAATGTAAATTACACACACGCACGCATTGAGAGCATCTCAACCTAAATGAGCTGAATTTCTAGAGGGGATGTAGCAATAACATTTTATTCATCTTATAAAACATACAATCATGACAACTCAAAGACACATATCAGTACTACTAAATTGAAAACTCAAATCCATGTAAACAAACATTCTTTTGGTTGCAAGAAGACAGCTAAAAGGGGGCAAAAGCACTAGCAACAAGCTACACCTAATTTTATTTAGAACGTGCCCACCATCACTAATTGTCAAACAGCTAATTACAGTACTCACCTTTTTATTTGTTGTCATGATAAAGATGCAGAATTTAGTCATTATCTTCTTTACCAAAGTTATATGCTATCTCAATCTGCAAAGAAAAAAATATCTGAATTAATTTACCAGATCTATTTTTCTATTTTATTTTATTATAAAATTGAAATAAAACACTGACTTGATCAAATAAGGATTGTAGTAATTACTGAATTGATCAGATATAATTACTGAATTGATCAAATATAATTACTAAATTAATCAGTTAAAATAATTGTTATTTGTTGGCTAATTTGATATTTGAGTCTGTGATTACTGAATTGACCAGTTAAAATAATTATTTTTTTATTGTTCTTTTCAATGATAAACTCATTTACCTTTGATCATGTATCGCTCACTTGTTTATGGGTTGTTCCAAGATATAAAGCTATTGTAAATTGCACAAGAAAGATGACATGGATACGATTTTTTTCAAACAAAGAGATGACATTAATACAATTTTTTTCAAATAATCCATTACATAATTACAGAAATAATTACAAATTTTTAAATAAAATAATAAAACGCATAGCACCGCCTAGTCGGTCCGTCTAGGCACCGCCTAGAAGGCTTAAGTGCTAGGTGCTCCCTCACTACCCGACTAGCACCTAGTGTTTTTTAGAATATGGAGAAATGAGTGAATGCAATGTATGCAAGAGCAGGAAATATGATAGACAGCATAACACTATAAGCCACACTTATTAAAATGATTAAATAAACACGCGAAAGGAGACGCAGAGAAATGATAAACCAAAATAATGAATCATGATAGATTAATTACCCCATCAGGTGGAGTTGGATTTCTGCAAAACTTGGAACCACCAGGCGCCCAAGGAACTGCAAAAAGAAAAAAATAATTAAACTTCAAAACCCCAGAGCATCTAAAGCTGGAGAAAGGACCATGAGAGAAGGCAACACACAATATCAGAATCACATAAATGAATAAATTCAAAATGGTCAAATACAAGTACAATCTAAGAAACTTCACATCTACAAAAATTGAAGGCATCTACTCTTATAAACTAACATAAATTCTAATTTTTTTTAAGAGGGAAAGCAAACGACATAAGAACTCTAATTTGTTTATGAGAAAAAGCAAACCGCAAGCAAAGGCTGACTACAAACAACAGTTCCTAAATCCTAACAATGAAGGAAAGTTTCGGATATGAACTAGAGAGATTTGAGATACAATATTACTAACAATGAAGGAAATTTGAGGTAAACAACCTTCAAATTCCCTTTCAACGTAAAAGCGATTGATGTACATAAATTTACTCAAGAAGAGCAGGGAAAAAAAAAAGTTGAAGAAAATGAACTAAGCTTTAACCTCATAGACCAAAACATCAAGTCACGGGAAAAGAAATGTCTCAAAGAATAATGGCAATAATTTTTACAATTAAACTCTCCTTTCCTAAAATTAAAAAAAGAAGAAGAATAAAGGAAATCCAGAGTCCCAACAAAAGATAATAAGTTCCTTATGCGAATTTTATAAGAACTCTTTCAATAATTACTACTACTTTATAAGCAAACAGTTTCATAATTTTATCACAGAGGTAAACTAGCAAAACTGCCCTAACTTCAAGCCATAATTCTCATAAAAGAACAACACTTACCAATATAAGGATCAGGGTGCCGCCACTTGTTATAGGTTGCTTCAGCGTCTTCTATCATTCTATCAATTGTGTCGAGGTCCTCCTACAGATCCACCAATGAAAACATCATATAGCCTAATAATAAAAAAAAAAACATAATTTGGCACCCAACTGAGCTATCACATAAGTGACCAGAATCAATTTACACGACTCCCAAAGTTCAGAGCCGCTACTTTAGCAAGTTTAACAACAAGACTTTACTCAGATTTTCAAAGCATAACTGCCAATGACTGTCCTGATATATATATGGTCATAATCATAAGCATCACACATTTAACTGTCATAAAACCTAATGAATTATTGCATTCTAATTCCACTAGATTCCTAAATTCAGTAAAGAAATAAATAAAATAAAAATAGAATTTTCATAAAATCATCAATATAACAATAGCAAACAAATACTTCTAAGATTGAAAAAAAGAAAGAAAGAAAGAAATTATGCGGAAAGAATGGAAATTTACCACGTGTCTGTTGGCTTCGAATCTGAGGCGGAGGTCGTCGGCCTAGGGCGCAAAAGAAAAAAGGAATGAAGAACATAAGTAGAGTATGTGTGTAAAAAAAAGAAAAAGAGAGAGAGATGGGGGAGGTGGGGCCTACATCTTTGTAGAAGAGGTGGCGACGGACGGCCCAGTTGAGGGTGTCTTTGAGAGCGCGGCGGTAGAGGATCTGAACCCTCTCCTTCTGCGCTGCTCTCCTCGCTAAGTACCCTGCTGTTGATATCGCTCCGCTCATCTCTCTCTAGAATCTCCGCCCTTCGTCTACACGCCCTTTTGCCTTTCCCGAATTTTTGTCAAAACTACTATCAAGATAAAACGCACCGTTTCTCCCCCATCTTCTCTCCACCTTTTTTTTAAAAAAAAATTAATAAATTTTTATAATTTCCTTTTTTGTTAAGAGAATATACCGGTATAAGATTATTAGTGTGTGTATATATATAAATATAAAAACTAAATTAGAATAATAATTTTTATAATATGATGGATTCTTATTCAATTCGTTTAGTAAAGGAATCATAATATCATGATTCGTATTAAACGAATCGAATACGAATATTCGTTTATTCGTTTAGTTATGATATTATTTAATAAAATAATTTACCACACTTGATTTACATTAATTCTTTATAAATATATACATATGAAATATGTAATTAATATATTTATTAAAAATATCTCACCAAATATCGAAAATATTACCTTTTCTATGATAATTAGCTATAATTTCTCAAATTTTAATTGAAAATTAACAAAAACTATTAAATAAAAATAATAAAACGAATCTGAAATGAATAAACGAATCAATGAGCTTAAATTCGTATTCGATTCGTTTAATAAACGAATCGAATCGAATTGACCCATTTATTAAACGAATCAATTTTTTCAAACATGTATTCGCTTTAAAACGAATCGAATCGAATCGAACGAATAAACGAATTCTGATCCAAATTGCCACCCCTAATGTACATCACTTATTTTCCTTCCACCTAAGGTTTTTTGTGAAATTTATTTCAACTTTAAAACCAAAAATTGTGGTTTTCAACTTTCATTTTATAGAAGTAAAATATAATTTAAAATTGAAATAATTTTTATTCTATTATTTGACTTTTCATCAATTTTAATTTTTTTTATTGTTAAAAAAATCCATAGAATTGCTAAAATCCAACGAAATAATGATAAAACGATTCATTAAATTATGTAGAAGTTTACATGGAATCAAAATAATTTATAAATTTAGCAGAATTTATAAATTATAAGAAATTTGATACAATTAATTAAAATTTTAATTAAATATGTGTAATATTTAATTGAACTAAAACTTTGAATAGTAATTGGTCTAATTCGTACAACTTTATAAATCTTATTTGTATCAAAGCTGAAAAGAGAATAATTTTTTTTCCCTACAAGTGAGCCAATGTGGCAAAGTCAAATTGATTTTTTAACCTTTTATTGCCGTCAAGATTGCAACTCGGAATCTCGGATGGCAGTTTAATTTATATTTCTATATTATTCAAACTATTTTAACCTGTAATTTTGATACCTCAAAAATTTATTTTAAAAAATTTTAAAAATACTACATCTACTATTTTAAGTAATGAAATTATCATCTATCCACCCAAAAATTAGATAATGTTAAAAAAAACACCAATTTTTGAGAAAATGACATCTATACACCTAAATTTATTAAAAATTGAAGTTTGTCACCCAAATTTTAACCCCCTTTTACAAACCGTCAAATGTTAGCTGGCATCATAAGGGCAAATCCGAATTTTCATTGAAACGAAAACACATCGTTTTATATGTGATCTAAACGGTGTCGTTCCCTCCTCCTCCAAAAGGGGAAAAAAAACAAAGATTTCTTTTGTTTCTTGATATGGAAAAATGGGTTTTGCATGTCTCTCAATCCTATAAATTTTGCCAAAATTTGTAGCCATTTTCTTCCGATATTTTCACTGGAAATTGTGATTGATAGTTCATAAGATGGAAAAACTTGGCCAAGGTTCGTTCTTATGGAGGGTGTTACTTCAGCCAAGTCGGTTTGGTGCATATCTTCCTTATTCATGTGAGTTTTGTTTACAAAAAGATTTTCATAAATATAATACTTAATCTTCATACTGAAAGTTTTTTTTTATTCTTGCATAATCTTAATCGAAATTTTTTTTAAAACTCTATATTCGTGTCAATGAACACACACACAAGCGCTGCTTGCTGCATGCAAGCACCGCTGGCATGCAGCGTAAATTGCATGTAGCGCATGCGCAAGCGCGCGCTAGTCGTGCAGGTTCTGGTTTTGTCCCGTTTTGGTTTTTTCGGACTCTGATTCGTCCCTGTTTTTTTTTCCTATACACTTGTAATGGAATATAGTATTCCATTAAAATATTTAAAAAAATACCAATGCTCAATTACCACGGGTTAGACCTTTTTCCGCTATGCGGGGTACCAATCCGACACTAGGGGACCTACAACCGCCCCAACAGAATGGTCTCAGAGCATATCTTAACCACACAACACAAGTTGCATATTTGACATGTATTTGAATCTATGTCTCTGTAATTTTAATTTAATTATGCATAAGTTATGTTGGATATGCACTCCATGATTTAAATTAAAATTTTTATTTTGACCCAAGCATGTTAATGATTTGATTGTCATAAATCTCTTGTGATTATATGATTATTTTATTTGAAGTAATAATATTAATAATGTCGGAGTATTATTGGAAATATTATAATAATTATTATATTCAATTTTTTTTAGAAAAAAAACATATTATATTAAAACTATTTGTTCAAAATATTTATACAAAACCAAATATAAAATTATTTCTGCTGTGATGGGGGGACGCTCGAGCCCGATGCACCCTGACTGATTGAGGCCTCCAACATCTGACGGAAAAACATCATTTGCTGTTGGAGATCCTCCATCCTCTTCTCGTGGTCGACCTTGACCTGTTTTAGCTCGTCCTTAGTCTGTTGTAGCTCGTCTCGGGTGGTGGCTAACTCGTCTCGAAGAGAGGCATTTTTCGAATTAACAGTATTGCATGCAGATGACGTCGGCTTCTTACGAGTGCCAGGCCAACGTTGTAAGCTGTCTGATTCTTGAAAACCAATTGCGACAACTGCTCATCTGGTATCGGGTCGGACCCTGTCTCCTGAGTTTGATGTTGGAGTTCCATCATTTCGTTCTCTTTCAAAAAATAAGTTA
Source organism: Zanthoxylum bungeanum (assembly GCA_019454045.1). Lineage (NCBI taxonomy): Eukaryota > Viridiplantae > Streptophyta > Magnoliopsida > Sapindales > Rutaceae > Zanthoxylum > Zanthoxylum bungeanum. The sequence goes on from SKCR01049796.1 coordinate 65,931, forward strand.
ATATTAGAATTTGAGAAAAAAAATATTAATATATATAATATTAATTATTTTATTTTAAAAAATGAAACTTACATAGCAGCGTTCGGCTTCTTCATTTATCCATTTGTTTCTCTCATTGTAATGCGTCACACGGAAAAAATCTGGAAATGATTGCACTTCACCTGTGTTACTCTATTATAAACAGAAAATAAATTCAATATTATTCCACATTAGTTAAACCAATGAACTGTTAAATTTTACGTTAGGATATATTTACCTCAGAATGTTTGGCACGATGTTGGATAAATGGCTTCGAACCTCCACGGTGGTTAAAACGCAAGTGACTTCGATTTTCCGCATTTGCGTGACATTTATCCTGCATTTACCAACAATGTAAGTACCGAAAACAAAGACAATTATAAATTTCCGTTTATTTCAAAATTTACCTCGTGTTTTTTTGGTAGACCAAAGCTCACATAAGAATGTCCAGTCTTGCTCCTCTATAAAATCAGGCTTGTGTTGTGGAGCATCTGAAGGTCCATGTTCGTCGAATATTGGTTTCAGGACTTTTGTCATATAATCTTTATAACTTTTCCCCATGTGGTAGTCAATATATTGTTGGACATTCACTTTGGTCAGATCGAAGTCGAACCACTCCTACATGAATAGCAACCGAGTAAAAATCAGTATAAAATACAAATGTTAACTAACAAACAATATCGAAAACATACATGTAGTGAAGAGAATAACTGGTTGATTTTTGTCTCCCACGGTATCTTTCTCCAAGAAACGTAGTTTTGGGGAGCTTCATATCGAGCTACAGCTCCTATGGCTGTATTAAACGCTGAATTATGTTGTCCGACTTGACTGTGTCCATCATCTGATATCTCAATCCGGATACGGCCGTGAGTCTTAACGTACTTAGACAACCCCAGGCCACGGGTGCGTCCTCGACCCTTCACTGTACTGGACTCACCTGTGCTAGTAGAGGCTCCACCAGGGCCAGTTGTCCTTGCTGATGTAGATGGAGTCGCATTAGCCCATCTGCGATTGCCCGGTGCCATCTGCAAAACACAAAAAGTTTCATACCCCATTTTGAATGTAATAGAACCAAACCAAACAAACACATGCATTTTATAGTATATGTATGAACATTATATTACAAAACCAAACCAAACTAACTTAACCAAACCAAACACATTCCAAAATTTAATGTTAATCAGAATTTTTCTCGGTGGCCTTCCTTTCTCGCTCACCTAAATCTCACTCACATACAAAAATCACAAACAAAAATATACAAAGCTCTCACTCACATAGCCACAAGCAAACAACGCCAAATTCACCACAAGCCATGCAATTCCAAACCCTTAAGCTCTTATAGTCCCTTACGGCACTCACAAGCTCTTCTACTATCTAGACCTATTGTAGGGGTTTTTAGGGGGTGAATCCGGTAACGCAGCGGAAGCGGTGGAAAATCGTATTTTCCGATTTCAAATTTTTTTCTCGGATTAATTAAATAAACATATTTATTTAATATTCCAATTATCAAATTATGAAATAAAATTCAATAAATCATATATAAGTGAATTTACCAAATTACCCATACTTTGGTATTTTGTCCATTTTAGTCCGAAATTGATCTAACCAATTTTGAATGATTCTAAATCATTTCTAAGATGAACTTAGCATGTTCAAAACATCAAAACACCAAAAGCACAAAAAATCCCAAATTCCTCCATCAAGGCCGAATGCACCTCCAAGGTGCCATAATGTGCATTTTGTCATTTCATGCTTCAAAACACATCCTAATGTAATCCAATCAACATGAAACTTTATATGTATCATATACACATCCAAATGCACAACATATATGAAAACCCCCAAATTTGGAATTGGTCAAGAACCCTAATTTTTCAATTTCCTCAAATTGGACAAATTAGACCAAATACATTAAATCAATTACTTCAATCATCATTCTTCCATCCAATCCAAGTCTCAACACAATGAAATAACTCAAGATCAAATCTAGGTCATTTAAGAGTGGGTCAATAACTCTAGATTAGCAACATGGTTTCCAAAACCTTAAAAGAAAGCTTATTACTACAATAGTCATACACTTCCTTCATCACACATGCTTTACACCTCCATCAAAACTTCCATCAACAAAAACCACAAGGAACAAAGAAAGAAATAACCTTAGAATATCATATATTAAAACCTAGAACCTAAGGAACAAATTCCTTACTAATAGCAAGTTCAAGAAACTTACTAAAAATCCAAGCTTTTTGATTTTTGTCTTTCTTTTCACAAACTTCCTTTGGCTTCTTCAATGGAGTTTCTTTTAGTAAAGTGTATTAGGTTATCAATAAAATGAAATGAAAAACAATATATACTTGGACAACATTTGCCTTGGCCGAAATTCATAAAGCCAAATACAAAAATATTAATTTCAATTTTTCATTTTAAATTCATTTAATCAACTTGCATAAATATCTAAAAAACACATTAATGATATTTATATAAAGTCAACAAAGGAAACTAATATTATTTACATCAAATATCCTAATGTAAGATATTTATTTTAATTAATTTAATCATTTAACAATTAAATAATCAATTAATTAATCAAATACAAATTATTAAATATATGTATAATATTTACATTAAATATCAAAAACATATATTCATTTAGGATATAAGTCAAATAACACATTTTGACTATTAATTAATGTGTATTTAAATTAATCAAGTATTAAATGTAAATACACAATAATTAGGCAAATGACTATCTAGTCCCTTTAGCACGTATCTTGCGTTTAACCTTTAAACGACTTTATAAATAATCAATATTATTTATTAAAGTTGCTCTAGTGCTCTACGAGTATGTTTCATTATTGAGACTCTCTAGATTCAGGTATATCCGTCACGAAATCTAATTTCGTGTCCATAATCTATCCACCCGTAGATTATGACGATCACGGATAATCTTGCTGAACCATACAGGTCGAGGTCATGGCAAATGTATAATTCCTCCGTCACAGGTATCCGGATAAATCCCAGAGATATAGATGTAAACGTCAAATCTCTATCGGGATTATCCAGTCGACTATTCTATTAGCAATCTCTAAAAGAATGTTTAGAACTAGCTTCTAAACTTTACCACAGGCCCATGATTTTATCTGATTGCTAATCATATGGACTACCTATGCTCTGATACACAGAACTGACAGATCCTATCTTGATACACATAGGACACCCTGAGGATCTGTCTACACCTAACGAACAGGCGGAGGTCTGATCTAAATAGATCGGTGACGTGACTGCCATGTAAGTGTAGAAGATGTCTCATGTGCCCACAATGGCATCTCAAGTCTAAGAATCACAAGTGCTACTCACCCGAGAAGATTCTTATTGACGCTGGTGTACCATCCATTAAGAATCTTCGGTGAGTCGTTCAGTGTTTATCCGCTATAAACACCTACACGTCTATACTAGTCTCCAAGACTTATGGTTCATTGAGAAACCATTGGAATCATATATTCCAGTAACAACATGTACCAACGGTCTCAAAGGGTTTACTATACTGACCAAGTAGTGTAAACCTTAACCAGGAATTGTCTGAGAATGACAACGTCATGATACTACTCAATGTCCGTTGCGACGCTTTTGCAACTGTATCATGACTAATCATTCTAGGGGTCATTACGTCTTTACCCTATAAAAAGATAGATTATATTATAGAAACTGCATATATTAATAATAAATAATTTTTTACAGAAGTATTCAACAGAAATACAACCGGGAATTGGCGCTCTGAGCACCAACCCCAACAAAATCTCCCACTTGCTCTAGTGCCAATATCGATTGTATCTGATACCCATCGACTCCACGTGTTTATCAAACAACTTCGGAGGAGGTATGCGCTTCGTCAACGGGTATGCTACATTATCTTCACTTGGTACTTGCATACGACAATATCCCCTCGCGACACGATCTCTCGAATGATATGGTACTTGCGTTCCACATGCTTCGACTTCTGATGCGCCCTCGGTTCTTTGCTTGCGCAATGGCTCTAGTATTATCACAGTATAACGGAATCGCATTCTCGATACTGGGACAACTCCCAATTCTGCGATAAAGTTCTTTATCCACACAAGCCTCTTTTGCAGCTTCAGAAAGCTGCAATATATTCCGCCTTAGTGGTGGAATCTGCTGTTGATCCCTGTTTGGAACTCTTCCAACAAACTGCACCTCCGTTAAGGGTAAAGACAAATCCAGATGTAGACTTTCTATCATCGGGATCCGATTGAAAATCGAAGTCTGTATACCCATTAACCTGCAGCTCGTTTCTCCCATAAATTATTAACTTATCCTTGGGTACCTTTGAGATACTTTAGGATATGTTTAATGGCCATCCAATGGTCATTACCTGGATTGGACTGATATCGACTAGTTACGCTAACAGCGAAACTGGTATCATGGCCTCGTACATAACATATGGCATACATTATGCTACCCAAACACGAAGCATAAGGTTGGTTAGGCATTCTAACCTTCTTATCTTCTGTTTGTGGACACATCTTCTTAGAAAGATGAATCCCATGTCTGAACGGTATTTTGTTGTCTTACAGTTACCAAAACTATACCGTTCCAAGATCTTATCTATGTACGTTGATTAAGAATAACCCAATCAGCCTCCTTTGTCTATCTCTATAGAGGTTATATCCCTAAAACATAGGAAGCTTCTCCAGGTCCTTCATGGAGAAAACTTACAGAGGTATGATTGACGCTTTGTAACATACCTAAATCATTCAATGATTAGGATGTCATAAACATATAAGACTAAAAATACGACCATGCGCCCCACTGGACTTCTGATACACACAGGATTCTTCCGAATTCTTGAGAAAACCAGACGATCTAATAATCTCGTCGAATCGAAGATTCCAACTTCGTGAAGCTTGTTTAAGTCCATAAATGGACTTCTTAAGCTTACATACCATACCCGAGGTTTCGCTGGACGCAAAACCTTCCGGCTGTTCCATATAGATTTCTTCATCAAGAAATCCATTAGAAAAGCCGTTTTGACATCCATTTTCCAAATCTCGTAGTCATGATACGCAACTATAGAAAGCAAAAATCCGGATAGACTTAAGCATTGCAAACGGCGAAAAAGTTTCATCGTAGTCGACGCCAGGTCGCTGGCGTGTAACCTTTGCTACCAGTTGGGCCTTGTAAGTTTCAACCTTACCGTCAGGCCCGCGCTTCCTCTTGTAAACCCAATTACAACCGATAGGAACAATTCCTTCGGGAAGCGGAACCAAGTTCCAAACTTGATTCTCATGCATTGAGTCTATCTCAGATTTCATGGCACTTTGCCATTTCACGGAGTCGATGTCCAACATCGATTCTGTATAGGTGAAAGGATCTGTCTCTTCAACTAAGAGAACATCCAGACTATTTTCTTGTATCAAATACAAGCGTTCATGAGGTCTAGATACCCTTTCCGACCTACGGAGTGTGTGTGTTGAAGGTTCTTCATCTACTTGAACTTCAGGTTCCTCCGTTGGTTCGTTGTTTTTAGGTTGGACTTCATCAATCCCAACCTGTCTATGATTATCACCTTCTGACAAAAATTCTACTTCTAGAAATTTTGCGAAGCGAGCTACGAACACATTTCGATGCTCGGTATCATAGAACAGATATCCCCTCGTATTCGAAGGATATCCTACAAACCTAAACTTTTGCCCCTGAGGCGAAAGCTTATCTTGCTGAGTCACCCTGACATAGGCAGGACATCCCCAAACCTTAATATAATTAAGATTTGGTCTCCTACCGAACCATATCTGATACGGAGTCGTAGGAACAGCTTTTGAAGGAATGTTGTTCAAAAGATGTGGGGCTGTCAAGAGAGAGTAGCCCCATAAATAATAGGGCAAATCTGTGAAACTCAACATTGATCGGACCATATCCAATAAAGTCTGATTTCTCCTCTCAGACACTCTATTGTGCTGTGGAGTACCTAGAGGAGTATATTAAGCGAGAATCCCATTCTCCTTCATATAATCCATGAACTCACCACTCATATATTCGCCGCCTCGATCTGATCGAAGGCATTTAATATATTTACTAGTTTGTTTTTCTACTTCATTTCGGAACTCTTTGAACTTTTCAAAGGTTTCCGATTTATGTCTCATCAAATAGACATAACCGTACCGTGATAGATCATCGGTAAAGGTAACGAAGTATGAATAACCACTGTGAGCAGTTTGACTTAGTGGACCACATACATCAGTATGTACGAGTTCCAGTAAGTTAGTGGCACGGTGTCCAACACCAGAAAATGAGGCTTTGGTCATCTTACCCTGAATACATGATTCCAAGTTGGATAAGATTCAATGGTAAGATCTGATATCAAACCATTCCTAACCAATTGGGTAAGGCGTTTAACGCCAATGTGGACCAAGTCTCATATGCAAAGTTCAGTATTATTAATTATAGGTAAACTACGTTTATTAACTCCAGTACTTAATATATCTTTGAAGTTTGCAATGTATAATGACCATGCTGGTTTGGACAACAAAGGATCTGAATATTATTACTATCATATAAATATAAAGAACTGTTCTTAATATTAATAACAAAAGCCTTCTGTATCCAATACAAAAAGTGATATAAATTAGCTACACATCCAGGTACAAAATGGCATTCATTTAACAAAAGTGTCCCATTAGACAATGAGATCTCTCATACTCCCACTGCAACTGCATCCAAATAGTCTCCACTCCCGAACCGCAACTGCATCTCCCCGGGCTTCAGCCTCCTACTTTCCTTCAGCACCTGCAACGAATTGCAAATGTGAATGGGACAAGCAGAATCTAAAATCCAGTTGGATGTAACGGCTTCACAAGCCAAAGATAAATCAATAACTGGAAAAATAAAAGTATCTGATGTAGATGCTCTATCTCTCCTCAGTTGGGCGATGTAATCAGGACAGTTCCTTTTCCAATGCCCGACTTTGCCGCAGTGGTGGCATTTCTCTTTAGAAGCCCTCTTGGGCTTATCAATCTTCGCCTGTTGTTGAGGACCGAAAGCCTTTTTCTTCTTCCCTTTCTTCTTCTTTCCCTTGGACCATCCTTGGGAAGAAGCCGAAAGAGAAGTAGTTCTAGGAGGGCGAGTCGGCACTCCCTTCTTAAGGTCCTCTTCTGCCGTGAGCAACATCCTATGTAGCTTCTGGTAGGTACAGCCAGTCTCGTGCATGTTGAAGTACATCACGAACTGGCGAAATGAAGCTGGTAGTGAACCAAGAATGACACTTCTACTGAGAATGTCATTCAAGATGAGATTATGTTGCCTCAATTGATCGATCAAATCGATCATCTGAAGAACATGTGGGCTAACACTTTGCCCCTCATCCAGACGCGCATGGAACAGTTCCATGGCGACTTTGTGAACAATCACTTGTTCTTGGTTCTCAAACGATTGTCTCAATCGCGTCACCATACTATAGGAATCTAACATACCATAGTACTGTTGCTTGAGTTTCGGAGAAGTGAACTAAGGATATATGATTTTAGGTGGCCTAGAATCAGACTCTCTCTGATACCATTTTGTAGGGGTTTTTAGGGGGTGAATCTGGTAACGCAGCGGAAGCGGTGGAAAATCGTATTTTCCGATTTCAAAACTTTTTCTCGGATTAATTAAATAAACATATTTATTTAATATTCCAATAATCAAATTATGAAATAAAATTCAATAAATCATATTTAAGTGAATTTACCAAATTACCCATACTTTGGTATTTTGTCCATTTTAGTCCGAAATTGATCTAATCAATTTTGAATGATTCTAAATCATTTCTAAGATGAACTTAGCATGTTCAAAACATCAAAACACCAAAAGCACCAAAAATCCCAAATTCCTTCAAAAGGCCGAATGCACCTCCAAGGTGCCATAATGTGGCATTTTGTCATTTCATGCTTCAAAACACATCCTAATGTAATCCAATCAACATGAAACTTTATATGTACCATATACACATCCAAATCCACAACATATATGAAAACCCCCAAATTTGGAATAGGTCAAGACCCCTAATTTTTCAATTTCCTCAAATTGGACAAATTAGACCAAATACATTAAATCAATTACTTCAATCATCATTCTTCCATCCAATCCAAGTCTCAACACAATGAAACAACTCAAGATCAAATCTAGGTCATTTAAGAGTGGGTCAATAACTCTAGATTAGCAACATGGTTTCTAAAACCTTAAAAGAAAGCTTATTACTACAATAGGCATACACTTCCTTCATCACACATGCTTTACCCTCCATCAAAACTTCCATCCACAAAAACCACAAGGAAAAAAAAAAGAAATAACCTTAGAATATAATATCATATATTAAAGCCTAGAACCTAAGGAACAAATTCCTTACTAATAGCAAGTTCAAGAAACTTACTAAAAATCCAAGCTTTTTGATTTTTGTCTTTCTTTTCACAAACTTCCTTTGGCTTCTTCAATGGAGTTTCTTTTAGTAAAGTGTATTAGGTTATCAATAAAATGAAATGAAAAACAATATATACTTGGACAACATTTGCCTTGGCCTAAATTCATAAAGCCAAATACAAAAATATTAATTTCAATTTTCATTCCAAATTCATTTAATCAACTTGCATAAATATCTAAAAACACTTTAATGATATTTATATAAAGTCAACAAAGGCAACTAATATCATTTACATCAAATATCCTAATGTAAGATATTTATATTTTAATTAATTTAATCATTTAACAATTAAATAATCAATTAATTAATCAAATACAAATATATTAAATATATGTATAATATTTACATTAAATATCAAAAACATATATTCATTTAGGATATAAGTCAAATAACTCATTTTGACTATTAATTAATGTGTATTTAAATTAATCAAGTATTAAATGTAATACACAATAATTAGGCAAATGACTATCTAGTCCCTTTAGCACGTATCTTGCGTTTAACCTTTAAACGACTTTATAAATAATCAATATTATTTATTAATGTTGCTCTAGTGCTCTACGAGTATGTTTCATTATTGAGACTCTCTAGATTCAGGTATATCCGTCACGAAATCTAATTTCGTGTCCGTAATCTATCCACCCGTAGATTATGACGATCACGGATAATCTTGCTGAACCATACAGGTCGAGGTCATGGCAAATGTATAATTCCTCCGTCACAGGTATCCGGATAAATCCCAGAGATATAGATGTAAACGTCAAATCTCTATCGGGATTATCCAGTCGATTATTCTATTAGCAATCTCTAAAAGAATGTTTAGAACTAGTATCTAAACTTTACCACGGGCCCATGGTTTTATCTGATTGCTAATCATATGGACTACCTATGCTCTGATACACAGAACTGACGGATCCTATCTTGATACACATAGGACACCATGAGGATCTGTCTACAACGAACGAACAGGCGGAGGTCTGATCTAAATAGATAGGTGACGTGACTGCCATGTAAGTGTAGAAGATGTCTCATGTGCCCCCAATGGCATCTCAAGTCTAAGAATCACAAGTGCTACTCAACCCGAGAAGATTCTTATTGACGCTGGTGTACCATCCATTAAGAATCTTCGGTGAGTCGTTCAGTGTTTATCCGCTATAAACACCTACACGTCTATACTAGTCTCCAAGACTTATGGTTCATTGAGAAACCATTGGAATCAAATATTCCAGTATACAACATGTACCGGTCTCAACGGGTTTACTATACTAACAAAGTAGTAGTGTAAACCTTGACCAGGAATTGTCTGAGAATGACAACGTCATGATACTACTCAATGTCCGTTGCGACGCTTTTGCAACTGTATCATGACTAATCATTCTAGGGTCATTACGTCTTTACCATATAAAAAAGATAGATTATATTATAGAAACTGCATATATTATTCATAATAATAATTTTTTACAGAAGTATTCAACAGAAATACAACCGATATTATTATTATGAATAATATCGATTGTATCTGATACCATCGACTCCACGTGTTTATCAAACAACTTCGGAGGTATGGCCTTCGTCAACGGGTATGCTACATTATCTTCACTTGGTACCTTGCATACGACAATATCCCCTCGCGACACGATCTCTCGAATGATATGGTACTTGCGTTCCACATGCTTCGACTTCTGATGCGCCCTCGGTTCCTTTGCTTGCGCAATGGCTCCAGTATTATCACAGTATAACGGAATCGCATTCTCGATACTTGGGACAACTCCCAATTCTGTGATAAAGTTCTTTATCCACACAGCCTCTTTTGCAGCTTCAGAAGCTGCAACATATTCCGCCTTAGTGGTGGAATCTGCTGTTGATCCCTGTTTGGAACTCTTCCAACAAACTGCAACTCCGTTAAGGGTAAAGACAAATCCAGATGTAGACTTTCTATCATCGGGATCAGATTGAAAATCGGAGTCTGTATACCCATTAACCTGCAGCTCGTTTCCTCCATAAATTATTAACTTATCCTTGGTACCTTTGAGATACTTTAGGATATGTTTAATAACCATCCAATTGTCATTACCTGGATTGGACTGATATCGACTAGTTACGCTAACAGCGAAACTGATATCAGGCCTCATACATAACATGGCATACATTATGCTACCCAAACACGAAGCATAAGGTTGGTTAGACATTCTAACCTTCTCATCTTCTGTTTGTGGACACATCTTCTTAGAAAGATGAATCCCATGTCTGAACGGTATGTTTACTGTCTTACAGTTACCAAAACTATACCGTTCCAAGATCTTATCTATGTACGTTGATTGGGATAACCCAATGAGCCTCCTTTGTCTATCTCTATAGAGTTTTATCCCTAAAACATAGGAAGCTTCTCCCAGGTCCTTCATGGAGAAATTCTTACAGAGGTATGATTTGACGCTTTGTAACATACCTAAATCATTCCCAATGATTAGGATGTCATCAACATATAAGACTAAAAATACGACCATGCTCCCACTGGACTTCTGATACACACAGGATTCTTCCGAATTCTTGAGAAAACCAGACGATCTAATAATCTCGTCGAATCGAAGATTCCAACTTCGTGAAGCTTGTTTAAGTCCATAAATGGACTTCTTAAGCTACATACCATACCCGAGGTTCGCTGGACGCAAAACCTTCCGGCTGTTCCATATAGATTTCTTCATCAAGAAATCCATTTAGAAAAGCCGTTTTGACATCCATTTGCCAAATCTCGTAGTCATGATACGCAGCTATAGAAAGCAAAATCCGGATAGACTTAAGCATTGCAACCGGCGAAAAAGTTTCATCGTAGTCGACGCCAGGTCGCTGCGTGTAACCTTTTGCTACCAGTCGGGCCTTGTAAGTTTCAACCTTACCGTCAGGCCCGCGCTTCCTCTTTTAAACCCAATTACAACCGATAGGAACAATTCCTTCGGGAAGAGGAACCAAGTCCCAAACTTGATTCTCATGCATTGAGTCTATTTCGGATTTCATGGCACTTTGCCATTTCACGGAGTCGATGTCCAACATCGATTCTGTATAGGTGAAAGGATCTGTCTCTACAACTAAGAGAACATCCAGACTATTTTCTTGTATCAAATACAAGCGTTCAGGAGGTCTAGATACCATTTCCGACCTACGAAGTGTGTGTGTTGAAGGTCCTTCATCTACTTGAACTTCAGGTTCCTCCGTTGGTTCGTTGTTTTAGGTTGGACTTCATCAAGCTCAACCTGTCTATGATTATCACCTTCTGACAAAAATTCTACTTCTAGAAATTTTACGAAGCAAGCTACGAACACATTTCGATGCTCGGTATCATAGAACAGATATCCCCTCGTATTCGAAGGATATCCTACAAACCTAAACTTTTGCCCCCGAGGCGAAAGCTTATCTTGCTGAGTTACCCTGACATAGGCAGGACAACCCCAAACCTTAATATAATTAAGATTTGGTCTCCTACCGAACCATATCTGATACGGAGTCGTAGGAACAGCTTTTGAAGGAATCTTGTTCAAAAAGATGCGGCGGCTGTTAAGAGAGAGTAGCCCCATAAATAATAGGGCAAATCTGTGAAACTCAACATTGATCGGACCATATCCAATAAAGTCTGATTTCTCCTTCTGACACTCTATTGTGCTGTGGAGTACCTGGAGGAGTATATTGAGCGAGAATCTCATTCTCCTTCATATAATCCATGAACTCACCACTCATATATTCACCGCCTCGATCTGATCGAAGGCATTTAATATATTTACTAGTTTGTTTTTCTACTTCATTCCGGAACTCTTTGAACTTTTCAAAGGTTTCCGATTTATGTCCATCAAATAGACATAATCGTACCATGACAGATCATCGGTAAAGGTAACGAAGTATGAATAACCACTGTGAGCAGTTTGACTTAGTGGACCACATACATCAGTATGTACGAGTTCCAGTAAGTTAGTGGCACGGTGTCCAACACCAGAAAATCAGGGCTTTGGTCATCTTACCCTGAATACATGATTCACAAGTTGGATAGGATTCAATGGTAAGATCTGATAT
>SKCR01049797.1:0-55020 GCA_019454045.1 Zanthoxylum bungeanum
GGTTACTCAGGTTATTATCAAATTCCCATTGCTTTATAAGATCACTACCACATTCACATGTCCCTTTGGAACATTTGCATTTAAGAAAATTCCTTTTGGACTTTGTAATGCACCAGCATTATTCCAACGATGCATGTTAAGCATATTAGTAACATGGTTGAACATTGTTTAGAGGTCTTTGTGGATGATATAATTATTTATGGGAATTCTTTTGATAATTGCTTGAATAATTTTGAAAATATTTTGGAAAGATGTGAAGAAAAATGACTTGGGTTAAACTAGGAAAATACCATTTCATGCCTAATTCAAGAATTATTTTAGGACACATGTCATCTAAAGGTATTGGGGTTCACAAGGCTAAAATAGAGGTAATCTCTAAATTTCCATCACCAAAAACAGTCAGGGAAATCCGTTATTTCTTAGGACATACATGATTTTATAGGAGGTTCATCAAAACCTTTAGTACCATATCCAGACCCTTGTGTAACCTCTTTTTAAAAGATGCAACATTTGAATAGATAGAAGAATGTAAGAAATAATTTGAAAAGATTATCAGTTTTTTGACTTCTGCTCCTATCATGCAATCCTCTGATTGGTCTTTGCACTTTGAGCTAATGTGTGATGCCAGTGATTATTCAGTTGGCTCAGTGTTAGGACAGAGAAATGAAGGTAAGCCTTATGTATTATATTACACAAGTAGAACTTTAAGCAGTGCACAAATGAATTACACTACCACAAAGAAATAACTATTTGTTGTAATATTTACATTGGATAAATTTCGATTATACTTAATTGGTTATTCAACCGTTGTTTATTCTGATCATGTTGTTGTTAGATATTTGATGTCTAAACAGGATGCAAAGCTAAGATTACTCTGGTGGATTTTATTGCTTCAAGAATTCAATCTCACAATCAATGACAAGAAAGGATCAGAGAATGTAGTTGTAGATCATTTATCAAGACTCACAAATGAGTCATCAATTCACACAACTCCTATCAATGACTCTTTTCCAGATGAATTTTTTTTTTGTAAATATAATTCCTTGGTATGCTAATATTTTCAATTTTCATGCAACAGGAAAAATACCTCCAAATTGGAGCCATCAAGACGAGAAGAATTTTTTACCGAAGTCAAAAGATTCTACTAGGACGATCAATATCTGTTCAAGTATTGCAATGATCAAATTTTCCGACGATGCATACCAGACAATGAGATAAGTGGTGTTATTCAGTTTTGTCATTCAAAGACATGTGGAGGTGATTTCTCATCTAAGAAAACTGCTGCAAGATCTAGCAGTGTGTTTGTCGTTTCCCTTTTTTTTTTTCAGAATCTTGCACTTCGGTTAAATAGCAGATAATAATATTATGTGACTCTAAGTCGGTTTTTCAATTTCCTAATATTACCGATACCCTACAATCAAGGCATGGAAGTGTTGGACAATATGACCCATAGTGTCACTATTTGTACAGATCATAGTGTTGTTGTACAAATTAACTATGTAACAAAGGAGATTGCACTCCTATCATTTATGATTAGATCACGTAGATGTATAATGATAGGAGGTCCCTATTATTGTTCCTGGACGGAGAATGACATGAGATTGTTTCAGTCCACAAAGGATAAATCATTAAATATCCCTAATTAGAGCATTGTCGAGATTGGACATCGATAAATGCGTAAGAGACTAGTATTACACTTGTGCGCGTTGTGAGGGCACAACAACATAGTTCTCATATATTTGTGTATATGATACTCATGCAAGTGTAATAGGAGGTTGTGTTTTACCGAAGGTACGGGAAACAGCTTCGCTCTGGATAGACCCCCTCGGAATTCCATTGGTAGTATGACTATGTGTCTATGGAAGTTCGAAATCAGGGTAGGTGTATTTGGTCTTAACCTGAGACTTGCACCAGTAATACTTGTGACAATCAATATACTTTGGTTGAGGTCGTACAGGGCTTTAACAGGTTCTGTGTACGCCAATACTGGGTATATTGAGAATCGTAGTGTGTTGGGTGTGATGTCAAGATGGAAGTGTCACTCCAGTCATATGGAGATGATGGTCACGTAGGATACGGGACTGGTTCTCTTAAATGCTACAGCTATCGGGATAAAATGACAAGGTCATGTTTATCCGATTATAGACACTAGTCACCAGACATCCGACATGTGCTTCGTACGGGGCAGACACAATTCCAGCCCAAGGCCTAGCACGTGATCATCCGATACTGGACAAAAATACGCAATACTACGTATACTACGCCTGATACAGATCCTTTATTCCTGTAAGGATATTTCTGGAGAATTGGGTAGGCATGGCGCTTTGCTAGAGGCCAACATTGTCTTGTAAATCGGTATAAACGTAGTACTTGATACTTACGTGTTCGGATTGTCCGATGACCGAATTTACTGCCAACATATCTGGGGATCTCATGGTTCGCTTCCCAAAGATTCACCGATGACGTATGACTCACACTCTAAATTAATCTGGGATTAATTAGAAGAGAGAGAAAATTAATCTGGGATAAATTGCAGAGATATTTTATCTGGGATAAAATATCATTAAAAGAGAGATAACGGTTAATTTGGAATTAATAGAGAAATTAATATATTTGATATATTAAACGAAATTAGATTTCGACGCGGAATTAAAATTGGATTTTAATTCGGGCGAACGAATTAATTTAGAATTAATTCGTTAGCGACGTGAATAGAGATTTCGCTAGGCGTAATCATTTAATTACAACGCAACGGAAAATTCGTTAATTTAGAATTAGCGAACCCGAGGAGGAGATTATTTGCGAGCGCATTCGCATTTCGAATTCAAGTGCGGCACGCAAGTCAAATCAAGCATCAAATTGCTAGTCGCATCAAGCGACAAATCATTAGTCATTTTGAATGATGTGACTTGACAACTTGATGGATTGAGTGATGGAAGTGCTTGGAGCTTTTAATTGTTTGACTTTTGAAAGCCAAATTCACATGAAATGAATTTGAAATTCAAATGTGTGTATTTAATACACAAATTTGGAACCAACATCACAACTTCTTCTCTCTCTCATCTCTTTATCTTCACGCCCAAAAGGGGCTAAATTTTATGTTTTCTGGTTGTTGAAACTGTGAGCAATGAGGGAAGCAAGAGTGTGATTTTGTGGCAAAATCACAAGTGCTAGCACACTTACGAGACATGCGAAGGTGATAGGGAAGTCCACCCATGAGCTGGGAACCATTCGACGAAGCTTGGAGCTTGACGAAGGACCAAAATGGAGGCCAAACCAGTGAGCACTCACAGCTCACTGCCGAATGGAATAGAAGGCAGAATCTGAAATTTTTGTTGCCTCTGCGTTGCGCAACCGATCAATGTCAGATTCCGCAACTTCTTCGATTTGTATTCGCACTTGATTCATGCTTATTATTGATCTTGGGACCTTTATAGAAACCAACAGGAAGTGTAACATCCCAAATCCAGAGATGTTACAGGTATGGAATAGACTGTCCTACTCCCATGAGCCTCTGACTATCTGACAACTGTTAATCTCATTTCATATATAAGCTCATGCATAGAACCAATGCCCAACTATATCAACATAAATGCAAAACATTTTTCATACTAAATACTCAATTTTAGTATACATTACAACTCTGACATTGAATACTTATAGTGCATTACATATGCAATATTTACGACATGACACATGACATTCCCTGACTCTGACTGAACTGAACTCCATCTCTGACTTGACCTGGTGGATCGAATACCCTAGTGACTGCCATCAGTATCCATCCTCTCGAGCTCGTCCTCCAAGAATACCTACAAAACAGAGAAACTGTGAGTGGGGGGATTAGACCGTTTGAACGATATAATGGAGTGGATGATTTAAAAATAAATACAGTGTACTTTTATAAAAACTCACAATTTTAAAACTGAAACAATTACTTTCAATAAAACATTTCTGAAAAAGATTTCATGTCAATAAAACTATGAGTGTTTCTGTAAAAACCAACTTTGCTATCTAAAACTTCTTTTAGAAAACTATCTTTTCTTTGAAAACAGCATTTCTGAAAACCTTATCTCTGAAATCCTGTCACTGGAAAATGTCTTTGAAAATCCTAACACATGGGGGCGTTACGTATCGTCGTCGCCTCATACGCCTAACTAGAGCCAGGAGTGCAATCCAATGACATTGGGGTGTCACATATCGTCGTCCCCCAAAATATGGCACTACATGTCCCTGAAACTAATGGTCTTGGGGTGTTACGTATCGCCATCCTCCAAGACATTGAACTAGAACAGGGATGCAGATCTATGCTACCCTTCAAGCTCTGAATCTAGGATATAGGGGCATCTGGCATCCTTAGTCCTGAACTGCATGTGCACACGATCTCTGAGTCTGTCAATTCCATATCTGTGTCAAGTTACATACTGAGGTGGGTTTTTCCCCCATGCCTCGAAAATATAGAGTCATCATTTGAAAACATCTCTTTTTCTAAATCATTTTTCAATCCATGCTTAATCAAAATATTATTACAAGTGAACTTGGCTGACGCCCTAAAAACGGGTAAGTAAGTCTGATATTTTAAGAAAAGAGTATCCACTCACTTATTTGGAATCTGGTTGGAATTATTCTCTTGCTAAAGGCAATTGTGGTTCCTGCAATGATCTATAATTGGTAACTTAATCAGAACACGAGTTGCAGAATATGCTTTGAAACTATTGTCACTACATAACATACTATTCTTGTGACATGAAAAATTATGTGTAAAAGAGTCGATACGAGACCATAAGGATGACCCCGAACATCCTGAGTTGGAACTGAAAAGGATGAACTGATTCTTGGAATTTGGCCTCGCATCGCGAGGAGGGCTCTTTAGCGTCGTGATACTCACTGACACAGAATCGAGGTAGAGCCTCTTTTTACCCTACGTCGCGATGCTAAGCTTTGAGCGTCGCGACACAAACTCAATCAAACCTAGATAGTGAGCTTCTATCTTTTATGCGTCACGATGCAGGCTCTTTGGCATCGCGACGCTAGGCCAAGCTTCAACTCTTCAATGCCATTCTAAAGAAATACTCACACCCTTAAGCTAACACCAGCATATGAACACTCTTTTAACTTTAACATTGCTCAAAACTCATCTCATCCCAAATCAACCACCCAAAAATACAAACTAACACCTAGTATCATTGAATCACAAAGTACTAATCCTCCAACACATTTCTGCACATCAAGACCTCATACCAAGCTAATCTTACAAAGATACTCTTTATAATGCATGTTAACAACTCATCCAAAGCCAATTATGCCATTATCATTACTAGGGTAACACAAGGTGCGAATTAGGACTTCATTTTCCTTGCCCCAAACTGAAATTATAAGAAGGAAAATGGAATAGAGAGCTTACTTGTCATGGGATATACTTGGAAGCATCACCAATTACTCCAAAAGTAGGATGAGAAGAAAAGAAAACAAATGAGAAACTTTCCAAATTCTCCCTCACGTTTTTGGCTTGCAAAGAGGATGAATGAATATTGCTATATTTCTAGACCAAGAGCAAATTTTTTTGTTGCAAATGAAAGGTCCACATTTTTCCACATCACACTATTCTAGCTTATTCCTGATTTTACTGTAGCAGCCCTGATATTCATGGTTTTTTTACCTTCTTTTGATTTGAGTTTGGAAAAATATTCAACGCGGATGTTGTAGGTCTCGATCATAGATTTCAAACGATATAAAGTTCATAAAAATTAGAGATCGTATGAACAAGTCACAGTCTGATTACTAAAGGCTGTTCAGGATGGGACGTAAGCTAAGTTCCGCGTCGAAATTTCAATGAATTTATAGAATGTCCCAAATGCCATTTTATAAGCATGTACTTGCTCGAACATAATTTATATCAAGTATTATGCCTCTGAACTATAATAATCGTCAGGCTCTGGTAACGTAAAAGTCGTCGGGGTCACCGGATGTTACAAATTCTTCCCCTCTTAAATAGGATTCTTCCTCGAATACTTTTTAAAACTGGAATTCTGGACTCTGCTTAGACTTGAAATTCTCGGTACTGGACATGTTATAACAAATCACCTGGTTTCACTATGAATTAGCAACTAAGACCTTCGTCAAACTGATCATTCATTCCCTAGCTAATAAGTATACATTATTGTTCTTCTTGTCTAATACATGTTTCATGCATGATACCTCTTAAATTTTTGATTGAGTGGCAATTCCTAGTTCTTGTTTCGTAAGAGATCTGCTGGATACTTAATATTACTGTCAAGCTACAACTATTATTATGCCTTACAGAAATCGCATTCTTAGACTTGTTGCTATGACCAACCTTACTTGTCTCTATATGGTTCTTCCTAATGGTTACTTTCGAACTTCTCTAGAAATACTAGCGTCGTCCATGGTTAAGCCTTTTGCATACACAGATTTTATTCTGGTGCAAGTTTATAAAAGAATAATCTTTTGTTTATTCTCTTAGCGCCGCTTGCCCATCACAAACTAGCATTCATCTCCATAACTTAACTATTTAACTCTCTATTTTCTAACTAAGCTTCAAATGGTTATGGGCTTTGTCCTTTCAAGTTATCACTTTTCTAACTATATGTGGGGCTTAGCACTTCATAATGCAAGGTCAAATTCTCCATATACCTCTTTCTTACTAGTGTTATCTACTAAATGGATTTTGTACTAAGGAGGTTAATTCTGTGTAGATTTTTTGGGATCCCTCTTAATCTGCTAATGACTTAGAAGCAAGGTTCTTAAGCTGAGCTTGACTATATGAATAGTTTTGCTTAAACTGTATTCCCTTTTTCGATGTTGACGCTAGTGATTCGGTTCTAGCTACATTCATGCTCTATTGTACTTTTACTTATATTCTTACTACAAATTCGTTTACGATGTCTTTTGCTTATTCTCCATACCTGGTTACATCCTTGGATCTCCCTCTTTTATTGTTTCCATAATCTTGCTTTATCAAGTGTTGTTAATAAGGTATATGTAAATATACACAAACTTATGGATTTTATCTTTATCTGATGGCCGTTTACGTAAATTATACCTTAGTAACTCACATTTTTGTACAAAAGAAGCATTGAAATGAACTTATCTCCTAAATCTCATACAACAATACACACTTACCAAACCACCCATTGCCGTGGCGAATGCCATCCCAAACCCATGGTGGTTATGTCGACTTTAACTATGGTTGGTTACTTCGCATTGATTACGTGAGTTAAGATGTAATAAAACTTGAGTTTCATACCAATACTGAGAAATCTTGTTGTTACGCCCTTCTGTCATTGCTTACTCAATATTATCTCCTATTGTCACCACACCTCAACAGTTCCACTTCCAAACCTTAGACTTATTGACCTTCTTGTCTTATTTTATGATCTTATTCTAATATGGATAAATCTTCAAGATGACGAGCTACTAATATCTGTATCTTTTGTGGAACTATCCCTGGAACTAAACCAGAATTTGTTAAGGCTGCAAAAGAATTGGGTAGAGTTATGGCGCAAAGAAACATGCACTTAGTATATGGCGGTGGCAATCTTGGATTGATTGGATGTGTTTCAAAGGTTGTGCAAGAAAGTGGCAGTCAAGTTTTGGGTTTCATTCCAAACCTTTGACAGAGGAAAAGGTCATCGGAAAATCAAATGGAGAAGAATACATTGTCTCAGGTATGTCTAAAAGACTTACTAAAATGATCAATCATGTTGATGTTTTTATTTCTTTTCCAGGTGGGCTTGGCTCATTGGAATAAATATTCGCAGTTGCGTCATGGGTGAACTTGAACATTCACCAAAAACCCATTAGACTACTTAATGTTGATGGATTTTTCGATTTTCTTTTATATTTCTTAAGGATGCCAAAAGAAATTGGTTTGTTTCAAAATCGGTAAAAGATATCTTCCTAATGGCAAGAAAATTTGATGATTTAATTGACCAACTCTTAGCTTATGAACCAAAAATCGACCCCATTCTTTCCAAACTTTACTTCTTCTTTTTTAGACATTGAGGACAATGTCTTAATTTTGTTGGGGGAATGGTATAGTTGACTAGATTGTTTTTATTTTAAGTTTCATTGTTGTGTTTTTCATTCAAAAAAATGTTTTCTTTTATGTTGTTTTTGCTTTGTTGTTATTTTATGTGTAAAAAAAAGTGTTTTGTGTTGATTTTCTTTTATTTAAAAAATAAACTGCAAACAAACTAATAACAAAATTTTGACTAACCAAGTGGAATTTTTGTTCAGAGGTGGCTGTGTAAGGAGTTTTCCCTCCTTAGACGAATCTCAAAATCATTCGTAACAAGTTATTTTTGTTTCTTTATTTTTGAATCATTCAAATTTATGAATTCTCCATAATATTGAATAAATTTGATCTTCATATACTCATCTGACATGTATTATCAACATACATGATAACATATAAACATTGGTTGTAAGTGAAAATTTTATAATATTCAGTTCTCTAGTTTGTTGGTGGTAGCACCTAAAGGCAATGGAGTTATCTTTATTCTGAAAAAAATCTAACCATGCTCTTACCTAGTAACAGGATATCTTGCCTTAGTAAGCAGTGATTGTTCACGTAAAACGGTAGAGATTGAGTTTAAAAAAAGAAGAAAAAAAATATTTGAGTAAGTTTATTTCGTAGCCTCTCTAACTCAAGCAATTAACCAATAAGAGTGTTGTAGGCACTGCATTTTTGCACATGAGTCCCTATGATGAGTCTCATTTAAAGGCACCACCTTTTATGTCACGGGATCCACGGGAAAAAGGACGTCGGAAGGGGAAATTCATAATAAGTATGTCATCAAGTTCATTTCACAAGTTCACTATTTTCGTTCGTGCTGCGTTTGTTACTACGTTCGAACGTCAAACAGATTGCGGGCGTTCGTGCAGCATTCGAAGAGGCGTTCGAACGGTGTCGGTATTTCTGGTTTTGCTGCTAGCCTCACACCCAAGCCCAATTAGCCCACCAAAGCCCATTACAATATTAATTAAATCATATACCAAATTAAATGAAATATAAATTAAATCATATACCAAATTAAATAAAACATTAAATAAAATCATGCCTAATTAAAATCAATCAACCAATATTATTCCTAATTAAAAATATTGACTTCCTAATCTAACAAATTAAATGCCTAATTAACAACAATCAAATATTCAACCTTCCTAATTCACCAAAATTTGTCCCCCCCTCAATCCATTGATTTCCTTATCCAACACCAAATCAAATCCTCACTTTAATGCCACAATCCCTTCCTTGTGAGACAATGGGAAGCCCTAGCCCTTCTCTAAATAAACAAAGCCAAACCAAGCCTCTCCTCCTCTCATTCATTCACGCCACAAAGCAAACCTTCATCAGCCTTCACTGCATCCCCCTGGCTCTCCATTCACACAAAATATAAACACAAAAACCCTAGCAACCCACGCCTAACATACACAACAACAAGAAGCAATTCCTTCCTCCTCACTTACTCTCCATAATCGAAACCAAAACCCTTCCCCCCTAGCCGAGAATCACAACCGAAACAGCCTCATAAATCCCATTATCATCACCGAAAAAGTCCTTAGACAAACACCCTTCACCCACGCAAATACAGCCCCTCTAAACCCTCTGAACAACCGAAAATAACAGCCCCTATACAGCCTTGACACTACCAAAACAGTCCAAAAACCGTAACCCAAAGCAGCCCCCATTCATCATAAAACAGTCCCTTATTTGCCTTAAGACACTGACCAAAATACGGCGGCAATACGGCAGTAAAACAGCAGCAAAACAGAGGCAAAATGGAGTCAAAACAGTAGCTTGAGCAGCGAAACAGCGAGGTAAAATGCAAACCAGTGAACCAGAAAAGTTGAGGAGCTTTAACCCTTCCGATCTCCGTGAAACGCAAGTCCGAAAGTCGACAAAAAAGGTTAGATCTGAGGGCACCTTGTATTTATTATCTTTCATTTGTCTTTTATTTATTTTAATATATTATCGCATGAGAGTCGTTTTTTTGAGGCATGATGTGAATTCCGGATGAACGGAATGCATGCTCTCTTTTGTGGTATATCGGATGGAAACCCGGACGTAAATTCCGTAGCCGAATCCGAATGGACGGTAGTACAGTCTGCACTCGGGATACAACTCCACGTACCCCTTGAGAGATACATGTATTCTGTTTCATCCAGACTTGTATTTGAGCATGATGTAGTTAGCACGTTATTTATTTATTTAGCCTGATTAGGCCTAGTGCGTTATTTATTCTTAAGCATGATTTAGCCCTTAGTATGTTAATCTTTATGCATGATTTAGGTATCCATGTGATTAGATATGTCGTTGTTATGATCCTGTTTGAATGCGGTATCTAAAACCATATGAATGTATGCAATCTGCCAGTTCCCGTTCGAACGTGTCATCGAACGCAACTCGAACGCGAACCTTATGTTTACCGTTCGAACGCGTTATCAAACGCTACTTGAACGCACATGCATTTTGTATCATCAGGTCTGGTCCCGCTCGAACACGTTATCAAATGCTACACGAATGTGAACCTTCTATTTACCATTCGAACGCGTTTAAGAACGCTACACGAACGCGCTCACACTGAACTAAGTCTGTCTCATCATATTTCATTCAAAATTGCCTCTTGGGTGATCTCTCTTGCATTATGTAGTCAATCATATTATTTGTATTCCTGCATTTATCCATTCGAGGTATTCAGGAGATAGTACTCAAGCATGATTAGGTTGTTCATAGTTTTCCATATCATATGATTGGAATATGTTCATGAGATTTCCATGTGATGTTGTATGTTGTGATGATTAATTTCATGCATGTGAACTTAGAAATATAATTATCATTGGAAATAAGTTGTTTAGGCTTGGCTAAATTATTGCATAAATCCTAATATTACAAGTGGCATAAGTAATGGACCATTCCGAACCCAACGGTTTGAGGTCTTCCCTTGCGAGGGGTGAGTGCGGCCTTAAATCCCATTTTCCCGGTTCACACCGGGTGGCGACTCCATTATTCTCCAATTTAGTCCCCCGTGGGCTACTCCGTACTCCCAACCGGGCCGCGAGCCAGGGACAGCATGCGTCGCCCAGTTCCTGTGTCCCACAGTCTGGCGACTCCACTGGGGATAGAGAATCGGCCCCGAAATAATGTATTGTAATATTATGATTTGTGCTTTAATTAACCGTGTCTACTTTGAGTTAAAAGAGGTTTAATCAAAGACATATTGTTTAGGCTGGGTAATGGTTTGGTGTCTTCCTTCACTCACTACCTTTCTATAAGGAAAAGCTGTGAAGGCACCTAGACAATCACTTACTAGTGCCCTATTGTGACGGACTAATTTAGAAGACTAGTTGTTTATTCCTGTCACCAAACGATAAGAGCCTAAGAGGCTAGGGTACTTAAGAGAGCCTCGCTCCACCCTCCCTCTGGGGAATCTACAACGGGAAATCCATCTGACAGTCAGTCACACACCATAACTTGTTGGCACGTACAAAAAGGTATAAAAAAGGTGCGCTCACTTGGTCGCTCGAACCAATGAGTGGGGAGACCTAGTTGTGGGTAATCTTTTGCCAGCGAGAGTCTTTTTCTACACTCCCACAAACCCACACATAGACCAAAATTGTATGGCCTATGGAAACTATTTCCTTGTGCTTGTGGACCATCCTCATTTGGATGCAGTTGGGCTTCTTGTCAGAAATGTGAACTTTTTGGGCCATTTAAACTGGGATGAGTTCGTATCCTATGACGATTGGGCCAAAAGCTGCTCAAATGTTGATGGGCCACTCTGTAAAAATTATTTATGTATGCTTGTGTTTGGGAACATCGTCGTTTGGATCCATTCGGACCTTTTGTCATGAGATATGGGCTTGTTGGGCCATTTAAACTGGGACAAGAACGTATCTTATGATGATCGGGCCAAAAGCCTCCAAAACACCAATGAGCCATTTTATGTTTGTGTTTAGGAGCATTATCATTTGGATACGGTTGGACTTCTTGCCATGAGATGTGAACTTGTTGGGCCATTTAAACTGGGACGAGTTCACTCCTATGACAGTTAGCCCAAAAGCTTCTAAAATGATGATGAGCCAATTTATGTGAAAATGTTAATAATTTGATATCTTCCTTGTATCACACGCATCTCATTCATTTCATGCATACACGCATCATGTTAATCCTTGTGTCTAAAAGCCATCATAGATTCCCGTTGGGTTGGGGAAGAGTGAAGACTCACCAAAAGACTGGTAACAGATATGAGTACGTCTGATAACGAGGTATCCCGGATAGATCAGTTGGAAAATGGTTTCGCCAAGATTACCGAACAGTTGTAAGCCTTGACTACCGCCATGGAAAATATGGTTGTACCCTGTGCTGGGGGAAATTTGAGAATGTGAGGCACGAGGAGCCTCTGAATGAGTTGGGGGATGATATCCCCACTTTTGATGAAGACATGGCAGAGTATGCAACAGGCAGAGTGATTGGGTCTCAGGCAGAATTTCAGAAGCTTCGGGATCAGGTTGAAAAAGTTACTCGCAAAATGAGGGGTAAACATGAATGGTTGTTAGATTATGAGGCAATGACCTTCAGAGAACAGCTGCCAGCTCAGTTTAAAATGCCCGACATGGCCAAGTTTAATGGGAATGGAGACCCGAGAGTCCATCTGCATCAATATGTCTCAGTCATGAGTTCAGTGGGCCTATCACAACGCCAAGTCCAAAAGATGTTTGGGATGTCACTCGAGGGGGCACCTGTGGTTTGGTATCATAGCCTGGAGAAGAAAGTTAAAGAAGATTGGAGGGAACTAGCTGATGCTTTTCTGAAGTAGTATGTTACGGACTTGGAGATTGATTTGTCACTCCGAGATCTGGAGAACACTAAGCAGAAGCCGGAGGAGAGCTTCAAGGAGTATGTAGACCACTGGAGAGGTCAACTTTTGAAAATGCAAACTCGGCCTTCAGAGAAAGACCAAATTAAGATGATTATCAAGGGTACCAAGCCCTCTATCTAATGTAAGCTGAGGAGGATGACATCTATGATTGCATATTTTCGACAGTTGAGGGAGACTGTCATGGACATTGAAGAAGAGGAGGCGGAAAACCGAAAGTTCTATGGCCAGAATATAAGGACTTTTGGGAGCATTCTGAGACTAAACCCGCTACTGCCGAGGTTGCTGCCATCAAGAATCGGCATTTCTCTAACCTGGGGAAACCTTTATCTAAGGTGCTTGAGAAGTTGAAGGGACAAGGACTCCTAAAACCCTTAGAGCCTAAGCCACTCCCATATCCTATACCACCAACCTTGACCTAAGCCTGTATTGTCACTTCCATCAGAGGAGAGGCCATGAAAATGACAGCTGAACACGACTTAGGCATGAAATCCAAAACCTCATCGATGCCCATAAAATACCTGATCCTGAGAAAGAACAACCCAACACACATCGAAACCCCCTACCAAATTACCACTCTGTTCCACCACCCACTTACATGATCAACTCCGACCTGCCCGAAACCTTTATACTCCAAACTCTCAACCACCAGGCTTCTTGCATTGAGATAAAGGATAACAATGAAGAACCATAGGGCAAGGAAGAAGGCAATGTTGCGAATGATGAAGTCATCCCTCCTAGTTTATTTGATCATGCATTTTTAATACAGACATTGACTTAGTCTACATGTTCGAATCATTTTTTTAAATGATAATAAAGACGTCATTTCGCTGAATCTCTTCTGTAATATGAGTATATTTGAGAAAAACATTCAACTTTGGTACTATGAAATTCAGTGATGTTTAGAACACGGGGAATCTTCGGAAGCAACAACAGTACAGTCAGTTTCAGAAATGAATCAGTATCAGCTTGGGGGCGAGGCCCACATTAGCATCAGTATAAGGGCTAAGGCCTACATCAGTTACAGTTTGGGGATGAGTCCCAGGGCCGAGGCCCACATCAGCATCAGTTTGGGGATGAATCCCAGGGCCGAGGCCCATATCAGTATCAGCTTGGGGGGCGATATTACGTGGAGTTATTTAGATGAAAGCATGTTTGATCTAAGTACCCTTGGACATGTATGTCGCGTAGACTTGGTTAAATTATTGCACAAATCTGCTCATTACAAGTGCCATAAGTAAGGGACCATTCCGAACCCAACGGTTTGAGGTCTTCCCTTGCGAGGGGTGAGTGCGGCCTTAAATCTCATTTTCCCGGTTCACACCGGGTGGCGACTCCATGTTATTTCGTACTTCCCAACTAGGCCACGAGCCTAGAATAGCGTCGCCCAGGTTCTATTGTCTACAGTCTGGCGACTCCACTGGGGATAGAGAATCGGCTCCGAAATAATATCTTGTAATGTTTGTGATTTGTGCTTTAATTAACCATGTCTACTGTGGGTTTAGGGAGTTTAATCAAAGGCATTATTAAAGTTAGGTGATGGTTTGGTGTCTTCCTTCACTCACTACCTTTCTATTAGGAAAAGCTGTGAATGCACCTAGATAATCATTCACCCGTAGCTCATTATGATAGACTAATTTGGAGGACTCATTGTTTATTCATGTCACCAAGCGATAAGAGCCTAAGAGGCTAGGGTACTTAAGAGAGCCTCGCTCCACCCTCCCTCTAGGGAATCTACAACGGGAAATCCATTTGACAGTCAGTCACACACCATAACTCGTTGGCACGTACTGTAAGGTATAAAAAAGGTGCGCTCACTTGGTCGCTCGAACCCTTGAGTGGGGAGTCCTAGTTATGGGCAATCCTTCGTCAGCGAGAGCCTTGTTTACATTCTTTTAAACCTGCATGCGAACCCTAATTGTATGACCCATAGAAACCATTTCTTTTATGCTTGTGTTTGGGACCATCGTTATTTGGATTCAATTGGACTTTTTTCAAGAGATATGAACTGGTTGGGCCATTTAAACTGGAACGAGTTCGTGTCCTTTGACAATTGGGTCAAAAGTTTCTAAAATGCCGATGAGCCATTTTGTATTTAGGCCTCTTATCATTTGAAGTTGTTTAGTCATGTTATCGCATAGTGTAAACGTGTTGGGTCTTTTCAACTGGAACAAGTTTGCACCACGCAATGGTGTAATTGAATACTTTAAAATGATAACGGGCCAATTAGTGTAAATCCTTTTATGAGCTTATTTATTCCATACATCTCACGTATTTCATGCATACACGCATCATGTTAACCCTTTTGTGTCTTAAAAGCCATCAAAGATTCCCGTTGGGTTAGGAAAGCAGAGAGACTCGTCAAGAGACCGTCAGTCAACATGAGCAAGTTAGCAAACGAGAGACCCCGCCTGGGTCAATTGGAGATTAAAGTAACTGAAATTATTGAGATGTTGCAAGTTCTGACTAATGTTGTGGCCAGTTTGACCGTACCCGGTATAGCCGATAACAGAAAGTTGTACAATCAGAATGGAAAGACCATCAGGGAATCCTCGGAAGAAGCAAGCAGAAAAGACAGGATAGTCATTCAGAAATGGGAAACATGGCAGTGAGACTATTAGATTTAAAAAAGAATGAGTTCACCGAACCGATCAAAGTTGACAGATTGAAGCAGTTTTTAGCCTGAGGAAGAGAAGACTGAGCAGTCACCAAGGGAATTGGCGGAAGGCCTAACCCAACGGGATAGGAAACATATACATGCATACACGTAACATACTTGCAATTCATGTGTTTGTTCTATGTTTGCAGGTTTCAAACAGAAAAGAAAACCAGTAAGAGGAAACAAATGGCGCCGAGGAGCACAATGAGGGTCTCACCCACCAAGAACAGGGAGTATCTCTACACATGTATGTGTATACACTGCATGCACACGTCTTTATTATGTTGTTTTGTATTCGCAGGTTTTAAAGAAAAAAAAAAGAAAGAAAGAAAAAGAAAGCAGCAAAGATAAAAAAGGTGGCACAAGCACTGAGGATGACATTGAAGACACATTGACAGATGGATCTCGGTCATGTCTGGCTGAAGACGATGAATTTAGTGCTAACAGGGAGGCAACCCATGCACTTTGTTGCGATTTCTATTTTCATGTTTTGTGTATACATGTCGTAGAATTTTTAATTTTGTGTGTTATTTTAATAGGTAAAAGCAAAGACATAGCATTTTAAGACAGAGGGAATGGTGCTTGACAATCACAAAGATGGGAGCTAATTCATTAGTGGTGGCAGAGTAAAGGAAGAATTCCTGAGACGCTTCCTAATGAATTTATACCAAGCAAGAGGCATATTGAGATCCAGAGACTCTTTGACCTCTGACGAATTCTTTTGTGGTTTAGCTAACAACCATTTGGTGGAAGATATTAGTGCAATTATTACTCACCCCTTTTCAGGTTCTATAAATTCAGCTCAACATTTCTTTCCTCAACTCCAAATAAAAGAGAGAAAATGGAAGCAACTTCACAGCAGCGAATTAAGTAAATTTGTGTTTTCTGTGGATCCAACACTGGTAATAAACCAGAATTCATTGAGGCTGCAAAGGAATTGGGGCGAGTCATGGCTGAGAAGAATATACACCTAGTATATGGCGGTGGAAATCTTGGGATAATGGGAAGCATTTCAAAAACCGTTCAGGATGGTGGCGGTCATGTTTTGGGAATCATTCCAAAACCTTTGGCGGACGAACAGTTAATTGGACCAACAAATGGAGATGAATGCATCGTATCAAGTATGTCTGAACGACTCCATGAAATGATCAATACTGCTGATGTGTTTATTGCGTTACCAGGTGGACTTAGTACCCTTGAAGAAATATTCACCGTAGCATCATGGGCGCATTTAAACATTCATCGGAAGCCCGTTGGGATACTTAATGTTGAGCATTTCTTCGATTTTCTGTTTGTTTTTCTTGCGGAAGCCAAGAGACATGAGTTCATCACCAAATCTGTGGGAGATATTTTCTTGACTGCGACAAAGGCCGAAGAGTTGATTGACCAGATCCTAGCTTTTGAATTGAAACTCGACCCCATCCTCTCCAAATTGGACTGGACAGATAGTGATCGTGGCAAGAAGCGAAAATTGGACATTGATCTTAATCAGTGATGTTTCCTGCTAACCAGGTATGGCACTCTGGGGGCGAGGCCCACATCATCAAATCGGTTTTGCCAAGTACGGCACTCCGTGCATGGAGACATCAGATCAGTTTTGCCATGTACGGCACTCCTGGTATGGGCACATCACTATCAGTCTTTACCGGGTATGGCACTCTGGGGGCGAGGCCCACACAGTATCAGTTTTTCCGGGTATGGCACTCTGGGGGGCGAGGCCCACATCTTTATCAAGATCAGTCTGGCCGGGTATGGCATTATGTGGGCGAGGCCCAGATCTTTGTTAGAATCAGTTTTGCCGAGTGCGACCACTTCAGGTATGGAGACACATTATCAGTTTTACCGGGTTTGACACTCCGAGTATACAGTATCAGTTTTAACGGGTATGGTAATCTGAGAATGGAGCAGAGTCCGAGAATGAACAAACCGAGAATTGTAATCTGAGAATGGAGCAGAGTCCGAGAATGGAACGCGGTTCGAGAATGGATCACATCACAGTAACGGTTCGAGAATGAACCACCCCACACGATAACAGCATGTTGAAATGAACCATCACATCATCAATATCAGTTTCGAGGATGAGTCCCAGGGTTGAGGCCCACATCAGTCTGGGGCGAGGCCCACATCAGTATCAGTCTGGGGGCAAGGCCCATATCAGTATCAGCTTGGGCGAGGCCCAGATCAGTATCAGCTTGGGCGAGTCCCATATCAGTTTCAGTCTGGGGGCGAGGCCCATATCAATATCAGTTTCGGGGATGAGTCCCAGGGTCGAGGCCCACATCAGCTTCAGCATCAGTTTTCAGAGATGAGTCACAGGGTCGAGGCCCACATTAGCTACAATATCAGTTTCGGGGAAGAGTCCCAGGGTTGAGGCCCACATCAGCTTCAGCATCAGTTTTCAGAGATGAGTCACAGGGTCGAGGCCCACATTAGCTACAGTATCAGTTTCGGGGATGAGTCCCAGGGCCGAGGCCCACATCAGCTTTAACATCAGTTTTCAGAGATGAGTCACAGGTTCGAGGACCACATCAGCATTAGTATCAGTTTGGGGCGAGGCCCATTTCAGTTTGGGGGCGAAGCCCACATTAGTATCAGTTTGGGGCGAGGCCCATATCAGTTTGGGGCGAGGCCCACATCAGTTTCAGTCTGGGGCGAGGCCCATATCATTTTGGGGGCGAGGCCCACATCAGTTTCAGTCTGGGGGCGAGGCCCACATCAGTATCAGTCTGGGGGCGAGGCCCATATCAGTATCCATCTGGGGGCGAGGCCCATATATCAGCATCAGTAGCAGTTTGGGATGCGTCCTAGGGGCGTGGACCCACTGCATCATATTTTATGGATGCATCCCCGGGCCGAGGCCCATTTTGTCAGCGGTATTGGGATGCGTCCCATGGTCGAGGCCCCCGTTGTCGGCTGCAGTTATCGGGATGTGTCCCAGGGTCGTGGACCCACTGCATCATATTTTGGGGATGCGTCCCTCGGCCGAGGCCCATTTTGTCAGCGGTATTGGGATGCGTCCCAGGGTCGAGGCCCCTGTTGTCGGTTGCGGTTATCGGGATGCGTCCCAGGGTTGTGGACCCACTGTATCATATTTTGGGGATGCGTCCCCGGGCCGAGGCCCATTTTGTCAGCGGTATTGGGATGCGTCCCAGGGTCGAGGCCCCCGTTGTCGGTTAATGTTATCGGGATGCGTCCCTGGGTCGTGGACCCACTACATCATATTTTGGGGATGAGTCCCCGGGCCGAGGCCCATTTTGCCAGCGGTATTGGGATGCGTCCCAGGGTCGAGGCCTCCGTTGTCGGTTGCAGTTATTGGGATGCGTCCCAGGGTCGTGGACCCACTGTATCATATTTTGGGGATGCGTCCCCGGGCCGAGGCCCATTTTGTCAGCGGTATTGGGATGCGTCCCAGGGTCGAGGCCCCTGTTGTCTGTTAATGTTATCGGGATGCATCCCAGGGTCGTGGACCCACTGCATCATATTTTTGGGATGAGTCCCCGGGCCGAGGCCCATTTTGCCAGCGGTACTGGGATGCGTCCCAGGGTCGAGGCCCCCGTTGTCGGTTGCAGTTATCGGGATGCGTCCCAGGGTCGTGGACCCACTGCATCATATTTTGGGGATGCGTCCCCGGGCCGAGGCCTATTTTGTCAGCGGTATTGGGATGCGTCCCAAAGTCGAGGCCCCCGTTGTCGGTTGCAGTTATCGGGATGCGTCCCAGGGTCGTGGACCCACTGCATCATATTTTGGGGATGCGTCCCCGGGCCGAGGCCCATTTTGCCAGCGGTATTGGGATGCGTCCCAGGGTCGAGGCCGCCGTTGTCCGTTGCAGTTATCGGGATGCGTCCAAGGGTCGTGGACCCACTGCATCATTTTGGGGATGCGTCCCCGGGCCGAGGCCCATTTTGTCAGCGGTGTTGGGACGCGTCCCAGGGTCGAGGCCCCCGTTGTCGGTTGCAAGTATTGGGATGCGTCCCAGGATCGAAGTCCACTACAGCCACAACTCAGTTCAGGGAACAAGACCCTCAACACAATTCAGATCGGGAACAAGACCCACAACTCAGTTCAGGGAACAAGACCCTCAACACAATTCAGATCGGGAACAAGACCCACAACTCAATTCAGGGAACAAGACCCTCAGCTCACTTCGGGAACAAGACCCAGGGGTCGCAGTACCTCACCACCAAATCAATTCAGTTCGAAGCACTAGGTGAGTCAGGTGGCAGCTGGCGAGCCAGGTAAGTAAAAAATACATTGCACGTACTTTGATAGAATTGTCATTGTCACACACTGCACAAGTCCCATCAAAGTGGGGGCGACTGTAGGCATTGCATTTTTGCATACCAGCCCAATGATGAGCCTCGTATGGAGGCACTACTTTTTAGTTGTGGAAAGCGGTCGTCGGAAGGGAAGGGTCAAGAATTGAAATTTTTTATTGGATTTGGTTCGCTTGTTCAAGCTTCGGGTTCGCTCGTTCGGTCTCAATTTTAAATTTATCCTCGGCCCGGTTCACAAACCACACCCATTTTCCATGCCCCACATTAGCCACCCACATTTATAAACAAAACCAAAAATTCCACCTCTTTTTCTTTGCCACCCACGTGAAAGCCACCCATTTTTCCATCTTCCACCAAATAATTTCACAAAACAAACAAGATTCCCATGACCCACGCCCATAATGCCACCTTTTCCCAAACAATAAACAAAACCCACACCCCATTTCCACTTTCCAAATAAAACCAAACCAAAATGCCACCTTTTCCACCCCCATACACTCCCACGTGAACCAATATTCCAAAACCCCACGCAAATTAACAAACACCAAATAACAAAAAAACCCTAACCTCACCCATGCCTCACGCCCATCACAACCCATCTCTCACCCATCCACAATCAAGCCATTATCCAGCCCATACTCTCATCACTCACGGGACTCATCAAGAAACACGAACCAGAAACAAACCCTCGGCCTTCACGCCCTTAGCACCCCACCTTCACGCATAGCCCCCTAACTTAGCAATATCCTTCACTCCATCACCCCCTCAGTTCACGCACAAGCAACTGCCCTCAAGCATCAAACCCACAGCCATCCACTACTCTCAAACAGCCCACGTCCAAGCCTCTCTCGCTCACTGCATAGCCCCTTGACCTCACTTTCAGACCTGCCTTCTCATCGCTAAATACTCACCAGCCCTCAACATTCACGCCAATTGCTGCCTGACCTCAAGCCTTTACTCACGCGATAGCCACTCGCCAAAGATAAATAGCCATGCAGATCACGCCTCAATTAAACTGCTCCTAACCTTCATCATTCACGCCAATATTGCCCCTTGAAGTCAGCCCTTGTCATGCCCAAATCAGACCCTTGAAGCTGCCTCCATTCACTGCCTACTCATGCCACGCCTAGTAAGCCTCATTGACTCAGCCCCTCTATTCTCGGCAGCAGCAAGCGCAAGGATCAGCCCTTCATGGACACGCATACACTGCAACTCTAAAAACAATTGATCAGCCCCTTGATGAATAAACAAACCTTTGCTCCCCTTCGTGCCATAGCCTTCAACGCACCAAACTGACCTCAACACAGCCCCTGCACTCCCTCCATAAACAGCCACACTGAAACCCTACATTCAGCCACGTTAGAAGCCCCTGCATGTCTCTCATTCTCGGCAACACACAAGCCATTTAGCAACAAAGCCACTCACTGCCACAGAACAGCCCTCAATAACACGTCATTTACCCCTTCAAATACTTCCAGCAAACCACCGCATATACTGCCCCAAACTGCACTGCCAAAACTGCCTTAAAACAGCCACATACAAACCATGCATGCGTGACAAACTGCCCTCCTTCACGTAACCCATCCAGCAGCCTGATCTTCACACCTCATTGCCTCATCCATGCAGCCCATGCATATGTAAAAACAGCCTCCACAAACTCCCCACGTGACCAGTAAAGAAACAGCATAAAACAGTCCCTGAAATACAAAGAAACAGTCCAGAAAACTGCCCAAAACCGTCCCGAGACTGGCCCAAAATGGATTGAAAATTACAGTGAAAACAGAGAAGACGGTGAGAGAAAACCGCGAGTGAAAACGGACACGTGAAAACAGCGGAAACAGCGGACCAGTGAAAACAGAGAAAACAGTGAACCTGTGAAAACAGTAGAAACAGCGAACCAGTGAAAACAACAAAACGATATCCCTTCCGGCACCGTGGAACGCACTCCCAGAAAGCGACTTAAAAGGTAAGACCTGAGGGCACCCTTTTATTTATTATCCTTTATTTTTAGTTATTTTATTATTTTATTTCGCATGATTATTGTGAATTGGTGCATGATGTGATTTTCGGGTGAACGGAACATGTGTTCTCTCTTGTGGTATATCGGATGGAAACCCGGACGTAAATTCCGTAGCCGAATCCGAATGGACGGTATTGCGGTTTGCACTCGGGATACAATGCCACGTATCACTTGAGAGACACGTATTTTGTTTCATCCAAACCTTGTATTTGAGCATGATTAGGTTGCTAGTATGTTATTTATTTCTTAAGCATGAGTTAATTTAGTCTTGTTATTTAATTTTCAAAGCATGATTGTGTTATTTAGGCATGTTGTTTCTTCATTCTTTATGCATGATGTTTCGTTTAGTTTATGTTTATGTTTAATTAGTTATTTGTTTACTTTGGTTTAATGGTTTAATATGCTCGTTGTGTTATATTGCGTGGAGTTATTTGGATGAAAGCATGTTTGATCTAAGTACCCTTGGACATGTATGTCGCGTAGACTTGGTTAAATTATTGCACAAATCTGCTCATTACAAGTGGCATAAGTAAGGGACCATTCCGAACCCAACGGTTTGAGGTCTTCCCTTGCGAGGGGTGAGTGCGGCCTTAAATCTCATTTTCCCGGTTCACACCGGTGGCGACTCCATGTTATTTCGTACTTCCCAACTAGGCCGCGAGCCTAGAACAGCGTCGCCCAGGTTCTGTTGTCTACACTACCCTGATTTCGGACTTCCATAGACACATAGTCATACTACCAATTGAATTCCGAGGGGGTCTTATCCAGAGCGAAGCTGTTTCCCGTACCATGGGTAAAACACAACCTCCTATTACACTTGCATGAGTATCCTATACCCAAATATATGAGAACTATGTCGTTGTGCCCTCACAACGCGCACAAGTGTAATACTAGTCTCTTACCTATATATCGATGTCCAATCTCGATAATACTCTGACTATGGTTATTTAATGATTTTGTCCTTCGTGGATTGATACTGTCTCATATCATTTTCAATCCAGAAATAAATCATAGGGACCTCCTATCATTTATACATCTAGGTGATCTAATCACAAATGATAAGAGTGCAATCTCTTTTGTCACATAGTTAATTTGTACAACAACACCATGATCTGTACAAATAGTGACGTTATGGGTCATAATTGTCCAACATCTCAGGGGCGAGGCTCACATCAGCATAAATATCAGTTTTATGGATGAGTCTCAGGGGCGAGGCCCACATCAGCATCAGTATCAGTTTTACCGGGTATGGCACTCCGGGTATAGAGACACTACTGCGACACTCTGGGTATGGAGACGCGACCGCGACACCTCAGGTATGTTAGCATGCCGGGTATGGCACTCCGGGTATGGAGATATTACAGCGATGCCTCAGGTATGGGGTTTAGCATGCCGGGTATGGCTCTCCGGGTATGGAGATATTACAGCGACACCTCGGGTATGGGGTTTAGTATGCCGGGTATGGCACTCCGGGTATTGAGATATTACAGCGACACCTCAAATATGGGGTTTAGCATGCCGGATATGGCACTCCGGGTATGGAGATATTACAGCGACGCCTCGAGTATGGGGTTTATCATGCCGGGTATGGCACTCCGGGTATGGATATATTATAGCGACGCCTCGGGTATGGGGTTTAGCTTGCCGGGTATGGCACTCCGAGTAAGGAGATATTACAGCGACGCCTCGGGTATGGGGTTTAGCATGCCGGGTATGGCACTCCGGGTATGGAGATATTACAGCGACGTCTCGGGTATGGGGTTTAGCATGTTGGGTATGGCACTCCGGGTATGGAGATATTATTGCGACGCCTCGGGTATGGGGTTTAAAATGTCTGGTATGACACTCCGGGTATGGAGACACTACTGTGACACTCTGGGTATGGAGACGCAACCGCGACACCTCGGGTATGGGGTTTAGCATGTCGGGTATGGCACAACCAGATCAACTCAATTAAAAGCAACGGGCAAGTCAAGTGGCAGCTGGCGAGCCAGGTAAGTAAAAATACAGTGCACAAACTTTGATAGGATTGTCATTGTCACACACTGCACAAGTCCCATCAAAGCATGGGTGACTGTAGGCACTGCATTTTTGCATATAAGTCCCGATGATCTGTCTCGTATGGAGACACTACCTCTTTAAATTCTGAAAGTCATGGGAAACGGACGTCGGAAGAGAAGAGTCATACATTGACATCTTGTTGGATTTAATTCATTTGTTTAGCTTCAGATTCGCTTGTTGGATTTCTGTTTTAAAACACATCCTTAGCCCAAACCCTAGCAAGTCACACACCAAGCCCACACACCACCAAACCACACACCAAGCCCACCAAAACAAACCCAATACACGCCCAAGAGCCCAAACCCCATGCCCATCACCTTCCAAAATAAACAAAATCACACAATAAACACATGCTAAAATCAAAACAAATCACATTCCCAAATTAAAAGATTCAAATCAAATCTCATCAAACGCTTTCCTAATTCAATTAAATCATATCCCTAATTAAAAGAGAAGAAATCAAACAAAATCAAATCACATCCCTAATTAAAAAGATTTGTCATTAAAGCACACTAATTAAAAGATATCCCCATAATTACATAAATCATTTCCCTATTCGCACAAGGTAAACCTCAACCCTTTGCCTATAAAAAGAAGCATTCACCCAACCTTAAAAACCCTAGACATTCACGCAAAAACACACAGAAATTCTCTTAGCTCATTCACGCAAAAACACACAGAAATAAAGAAACTGGGAGTGTGGGGGGTAGATCGTTTGAACGACCATGTGAGTGGACAGTTAAAAATTAAAAGTAATTCTTTCAGAAAATTCATGGTTCTAAAACCGAAATCCTCCCTGAAAATATTCTTTTCTGAAATCTCTTTCTTATCTGAAAAAATTCAACTCTTCTAAAAAACGTTTCTGAAAACTCTTTTATAAAGCTCATCTCTTCTGAAAAATCTATTTCGGGAAATCCGTTTCCTGAAAATCTGTTTCTGAAAAATCTATATCTGAAAACTTTATATCTGAGAAACCTGTATATGTGTAACTGGCACATGGGGGCATTACGTATCTTCGTCCCCATATACGTAAAATCTGGCGCTTAGGGACGTCTCCCCGTACGCAAATATATGGTGGTCTTGGGGTGTTAGGTCTCATTGTCCCTTAAGCCAAAAATCTAGAGTCGGGGGTGCGGATCTATGCTACCCTCCAAACTCAAAATCTGGCATCTAGAGGCATCAATCATCCATAGTCCTGAACTGCATGTGCACACAATATATGTATCTGTCAATTCCATATCCGAGTCAAGTTACATACTGAGGTGGGTTTTTCCCCATACCTCAAAAAATAATTATAACTCATGCTCTTTATCTCAAACTTTTCAATACCTTTTTCATTTATGAAATAACTATAAATCATCTTGCCTAACGCCCTAAAACACTTAAAAGTAAGTCTCATGTCAAAATAAATAAGTAAATAACAACTTTAAAAGAAAAATAGTCCACTCACCAATTAACCTGTGTTACCCTTAATCTTGAAATAACTGGGTTACTTTTGATTCTTGATGCAACTGAATGGATTTCTGCGGAAAATGAATATGTCCTGAATTTTGAGTATGATTAGTATGTTTAAACTAAGAAACCATTCATAATCATGGATGTAGTGTGAAGTTGTATATTAGTATGAAATCTTTAGGGTGTCCTCAAATAAGTTATCATGGAAATAAAATGTCTAATCTAATCTTTTGAGAAATGGTCTCGCGTCGCGACGTTAGATGCTAAGTGTCGCAATGCCCACTAGGCAGGCGTGAAACAAAGAGCAAATCTTTATTCTGCGTCGCGAGGCTGGAATTGCGCATCGCGACATTTACAAAATTAAAACCGAGGCAGAGGGTATTTTCGGTTCTACGTCGTGACTCGCTACTCGAGCGTCGCGACACCTTCATTTCCAGATTCAAATAGAGAGCATTTGTATGCTCGGAGTCTCGATGCCAGACCACACGCGTCACGATGTGATCCCGATTTTAGGGTCAAATACCAATTCCCCATGGTCACTGCTCCAAGGCTACCAACACTCCCACATTATATCCCTAATATGAGCACTTCTCTAACAATAATATGTCTATAACACCATCCATCAAAAGCATAATTCCTCAAGACATGCATATAAAATTGAACAAGGACTCTAACATTTACATCCATTGCGTTATCAACTCCCAAATATGCAAAACACTTGTTATATCATCTTCTAGTGCATGAACCTCAACAAATTATTATCAAAACATCAAAAATATATCCCCCCACAAGCCAAGAAATTTGGCCCTCATAAAAACTTTAAATCTTAACCTTGTTTCAACCACACTTAGACAGAATTCATTCTAAACAATTTCATAAACATGCATTAAGGCTCAAATTCTTGCCCAACCTTCTCAAACAACAAAGCACCAAATCATAGGGTTTCAAAGCATGAAAATGAAAATGGAGAATGGATGCTCATGTTCCAAATTAAGAAGAATGGAGAAGAAAAAGAAGCTTATTTGACCAAGAAAGCTTGAGATTTCATCACTTTTCAGAAAGTTGGAGAGCTTATTTGCTCCCATGACTCACGATTTTTTGCCCCCTAAAAGAGGTGAATGAATAATGCTCTATTTATAGGAAAAGTTGGATGATTTTTGTAATGAAATGGGTAGCCAAGATTATGCCACAACACACATTCTAGACTTCACTCGAAATTTACTGTAGCAGTCACGGAAATATTGATTTTTGATCTGTTTCTAATTTGAATTTGTAAAATGTCCAACGCGAAAGTTGTAGTCCTTGGTCTTAGCTTACCAATAATATAAAATTCATAAAACATCTGAGATCATAAGGAAAGGTTATGGCCCAAATACTAAAGGTTGTCTGTATTAAATCTTAAAATATTTTCCTTAACGGAACTACGAGGAATTTGTCGAATGTCTGAAAGTCATTCTGTGAGCACATAAATGCTTGAACATGACTTTTATCATGTATCAAGTCTCCGATAACGTAATAGTCTTCGGTAAGAACGTGGTATGGGGTACGCACATATTCGGATAGTCCGATAACCGTATTTACTGCCAACATATCCATGGATCTCTTGGGTCGATTCCCGAAGATTCACCGTTGAGATTTGACTCGAACAGAAAATTATTCTGGGATTAATTATTAGAGAGAAAATTAATCTGGGATTAATTATGGCAATAAATTAATATGGGATTAATTAAATGAGAAATAATTAATCTGGGATTATTGCGTCGAGAATTTATCCGGAATAAATTCGTCAAAGAGAGAGAACGCGATTAATTTGGAATTAATCGGTAAAGTAAATTTAATAGTTAAATTAGATTTTACTATTTAATTTATTTAATTGGGATAAAAATAATATTTTAGATATATTAATTTAAATTAGATTTCAATGCAGAATTTAAATTGGATTTTAATTCGTGCGAACGAATTAATTTAGAATTAATTCTTAAGCGACTTTCGTAATAATTTTGCGAGGTATTATTATTTAATTAAATTAGACTTAATTAAGTCGCAACAACAAATTCGTTTAATTTGGAATTAAACAAACCCAGGCCCGAGCGAAGTTGCGTGTTGGATTGTCCGATTAAATTTGGAATTTAATGGGTGGGACCCATGACTTACATCAACTTGTCACTATTTGTGATGTAAGTAGATGGAATAGTAAATGTAGCATTTACTTCCCACACCTACCAATTCAACACACATCAACTTTTGTATATGATTTGGGAAATCAAAAATGCAATTTTCACTCTCTCTTCTACCTCCAAAACCGTGAGCCTCTTTCCATGGAAGACAATTTTGTTCTTCAAAATTTGTTCTTGCTAGCACATCAAGGAGTGAATCAAGGTGATAGGGAAACTAACCTGAGAGTTTGGAACTCGATCTCAAGCTCCGAAGCTTCCAACACATCCAACAAAGTTGGAACTTTTTGAAATCTCCTCAACCAATCAATGTGAGTATTCCGTATATATCTTGGTAATTCACACACGAATCACTCTTAGTTGATCTTGGCATGTTCTAGGAACACTTACAATTGGTATCAGAGAGATCTAAGTTTGATTTGAACATCTAGGGTTCTAAACTTTAATTTGGGATTTTTGTGATTGCAGCATGAAATGCCTAAATTAGTTGTTGGGTTGAGTTTATATGATGTTGAATTGGATTTTTACATCTTAGGAATTGAGAAAAATTGATTAGATCAAAAATCCCCAATTACCTTAGCTTGGCCGAATATATCACATAGGTTGCTCATGGTGATTTTTTGAAAATTAACAATTGGATGTGTTGATGGCATGAATTGTATGTTAAATGTTGATTTAATTAGATTGAAATCAAATTGCATGATGAATTCTTGCCTTTTCCGTGAGCTATGTAGCTTGTTATGGAATTGATTTTTCTTCAATTTGTGTTGGACATGAATTGAAAATGTAGAGCATGATTAATTGGATTAATTAGTGTTTTGGAAACATTAGATTAGTTGATTAATTATATTAATTACACTTGAATTTAATTAATTTGTAATTTGGAATAATGAGTTCATTTAATTTATTGTATTTGGGCTTAATGGGCTTGGTTGGGCCAATTTTGGTTTAGGATAATTGGTTGGATCCAATTGGGCCTAAAACCATTTCCATAAAGTCCAAATATGATAATTGGGCCTTTAAAATTTTAATTGGGCCTAATGGGCCTAAATTGATTTATGGCATAGGGTGATTCCTAATTGGGCCTTGGCATCTTAGGTTTGACCCATAATTTCCAAAGCCCATGCCTTAAGAATTAATTGAAAGCTCATTGGACTTTAATTGAATAGTATTGGATACTAATTGGGCCTTTGAGACCCGTTAAGATTGGATTTGGAATCCAAGTCTAAAAGGCACTATTGAAAGTGTAATTATTTAATTTGGAATTAAATATGAATTAGTATGGGATACAATTTAATTGGATTTAAAATTGTAGTTCGATATAATTCAAGAATACTTACTTTGA
Source organism: Zanthoxylum bungeanum (assembly GCA_019454045.1). Lineage (NCBI taxonomy): Eukaryota > Viridiplantae > Streptophyta > Magnoliopsida > Sapindales > Rutaceae > Zanthoxylum > Zanthoxylum bungeanum. The sequence continues at coordinate 28,891 of SKCR01049797.1, forward strand.
GTATTTATTCTTAAACAAGTTTGACTCGCACAAATCAAATCGTTGTTTGAACATTGGATGGTCACTAATCAAAGATTAATTAGTTGGATTAGATTGATTGATAATATGCTTTGTGTGAATACTTGGATGTATGCATGAATAATGTATATCGGATGGATATAAGAATGGTGAGGGCAATTTTGGAAATTGTTGTAATAAATTTAGAATTTATTAAATTGGACATGCGTGTCCAGCCTATTACCTATTTTCTCATTGTATTTCTCTTCTCACCAATTCCCCTCAATGTAAATGAGGTTTCTTTAAAAGTATTATGTAATTGGGTAGAAGTATGAATAGTGCTAGCGGAGAGAGGAAATGAAGAGATTTGTTCTAGGAACAAGTTTGTTGTATATCAATCTGTATATCATTATTAATTTTATCGCGCCTTATTATGTTTTTAGAATGCATGCTTAAGGGTGTATGATGAGACCTAATTAAAGATAATAAATTGGTGTCCAAATCGCGACAAAAAGCCTAATTTTATATTAAGCGCTTTTCCTTCCATTGAGTGATTCTCTCTCAAGATCCAAGATTGTCATTGGTTTTTTGGCCAAATTCAAGACCTTTGTCCATCGCGGATGTGTTTGAATCATGAAGGCTTTGTTCCATATCATACGCCTTGGGCAAGTTGTGATTTGTTGGCCAAAGTTAAGGTCACTTCTTGTTCATCGGCCTCGATTACGAAGCTTTCCCACTTTCAATGGGTCACGCTTAACTGGTTTCATTAAGATTGTTGAGTCAAAGCCAAGGCTTAGTTGATACAGAGGAAAAATGTTAGGGAATATATAGGATATATTGGCATATATTGGATATATGTTTCGGACTTGGATGTCCACCTACTGGATCTAGGAATTGGATAAGATCCAATTGATCTTAGAGATCTACCTAGTTAAGTTTCATACAACTTGTTGGCCAAAGTCAAGGTTGTGTTTTATTTAACGGGATCCTAGCCCACTAGGAAACTAGGTTTCCCGAGTACTCCACAGAGGGTTAGAGGCTCGTCAAAAAATAGTGGGAGACAAGTACTAAATTTGCAATTTCGTTTAGATACTTGCCAATACGCGATCATTTCATTTTTCGTCATTAATTATTAATATATATTAGTTGGACTAATATTCAATTGTTGTTTTAATTGAACAGATGGACTGTATTCAAACTATTTCATTTATAGTTGATTATAGTAATCAATATATTTGAATTTTACCGATCATTTATAGTTGGTTATATATTGGATTATAGTAATCAAAACATTTGAAATTAACCAATCAAATTGTAATTAGTTATATAGTTAGACTATAGTAAACATTACATTAGATTGTACCCGAAATCATTGATTGGATAGGTGGACTATAGCAATCAAGATAACTGAAAGATTAGCGTCAAAGAACATAATCCTAGGTGAAAATATCTTTAACGACATAATTTTCTAGAATGGGAAACAAATCTCAGGATAGTCATGGGAGCCGAGAAATTACTTTATTTGATAGAGTGACATCTCGGGCCTGAGCCCGAAGTTGAGAAAATAGTGGAGCATGAGCTTTGGAAGACTCATTGTGATGATAACTTTAGTGTTCAATCTGTTATGCTTGCCGCAATGACTCCTTAATTTCTTCGTCAGAACTAAGGATTAGATCCTTAAACCATGATGTTGAAATTGAAGGATCTTCATAGATCTATTCTTAGATCTTAGAAGTACTAATTGCAAGAGAAAAACTCTTGGAGAGGTAATGGCTATGCTCAAAGTGACAGAGCCAGAGCTTGCAAAAGGGCAAGAAGCGCAAGGCGCATCTTACTTCAACATCCCAGAAGGTCGAGGCTTGGCCGAAGGCTTCTAGGGATATGAAAAGGGGCAAAGGCAAAATCGTCACTGTCTTTTAGGAAGACAAATGATATATCACAAGATGTCTGCCTAAACTGTGGCAAACGGGGTCACTGGAAGCGTGACTGCAGTATGGACAAGGCATACTTGAAGGAAGTGAAGACAGACAAGGATCCGGCTTCAGGTATGTTTGTTATAAACATATCCACTGTTAGTTTTAAAAATTGGATTTTTGATACTGAATGTGGTACATACATATGTACTGATGTGCGGGATCTGCTGATTAGTAGGATACTGGCTTTAGTTGAGATCGACCTATGAGTCAAAAACGGGACGAGAGTCATTGTTTTGGCTGTGGGAACCTAAGTTTTGGAACTGCCCTTTGGGCATGTACTTAAATTAGGAAACTGTTATAATGTATCTAGTTTGACTAGGAACATTATATATGTATCTAGTTTAACCCGTTGCGGGTATACCTTTATATTCTAGAACACTAAGTGTTTTGTTTATAAAGATGTTATTGAGATAAACACATTAGATGTGAATAACAATATTTATATTTAGAATATAAATGAATCTCAAACATATAATATGGCAAACATAAGCTCAAACTGAATTAATCAGATGAGACTTATTTGCGGCATTGTTGTTTGGAACAAATTAACAATACTCGTATATCCACACTTTCGAATAGTGGATACTAGGACAGATTTGATTCTTATTCAAATGATGTCTACGAATCTAGTTAATTAGGCAAAGTGCCTAAAACACCTTTTACTTGGTAAAAGTGCAAGTGCCACCGATCTGTTAGCCCTCGTTCATGGTGATGTAAGTGGGCCCATGTCTGCTAGGCTAGAGGTGGGTATGAATACTTCATAACCTTTACGAATGTGGCATCACGTTATGGTTATGTGTATCTTATGAAACACAAGTCATAAATTTTGAGTAATTCAAAGAGTTTCGACACGAAGTAGAAAATAGACAGGTAAAAGTATTAAAAACATTACGGTCGGACCATAGTGTGAATACTTAAACATATGAGTTTCAAGATTACTTGAAAGAGTATGGTGTTCTTTCATAGTAGACTCTTCCCGGGACACCTCATCCTGACGGTGTGTCCGAATAGAGAAACCGAACTTTGTTGGACATGGTAAGGTTAATGATGAGTCGCTCTGGGCTACCAATTTTCTTATAGGGATACATATTAAACAGTGCAATACTTATTTTGAATAAGGTTCCGTCAAAAGTCTGTTGGACAGACTCTATATTAGATATGAACATGAAAGAAACCGGGTTTTTCATTCCTGATGATTTGGGATGTTTGGATGATACCAAACTATAACCCAAATCGGATAAGTGCCTATTTGTAGGTTGTCCTAAGGAAACCAATGTATAGTACTTATACAACTCACAAAAGAACAATGTAATTATTGCTCTCCATGCGGTTTTCCTAAGAGGAATAACTATATGCAGTGGTAAGTGGGAGGAAAGTAAAACTCGATGAAAATCAGAGTAATACTGTTCCAAGCACCGAGTCCTCACGGAACACCAACAGTTCATCAGGGATGAAACTGTGCCAATAATCTTCGAATACATAAGAACCGCGAGGTCGGAAAGAGTCAGAAAATAACCTGGGAGGTATGGGTTTCTGATCTCACCTCATGTAGATATCAATCTTATTGAGGAAGACGAACTGGTTACGTATGAGGAAGTGATACAAGGTATCGACTCCATTTATGGCAAATAGCCAAGAAGTCCGAAATGGATTCCATGTATACCAACTAAGTTTGGACACTGGTTGATGTACCAAAAGGCATTGTGTCTGTTAGTATTATATGTGTCTTCAAGGAAGACATACATGGATGGAAACATACAAATGTACACAGCTAGGCTTGTACAGAAAGGATATCGTCAACAATATAGTGTCGACTACGATGAAATTTTTCACCTGTTGCCAAAATTAAATCCATTCGGATAATACTTGCTAATGTTGCATGTTTCATTTATGAAATATAGCAGCTGAACGTCAAACCGTTTTCCTTAAACGGAAACCTTTTGGAAGATGTTTACAACATCCTGACGGTTTTGTCGTGCCGAAACATGCAAACAAGGTTTGCAAGTTAAATCGATCCATTTATGGATTGAAGTAAGCATTGCGTTCTTGGAACCAACGTTTTGATAAGATCATAATGGTATATGATTTCATTCAAAACGAAGATGATTCTTGTGTATATAAGAAGGTTAGTGAGAGCACACTGACAATGAATCTCCTATAAGTTGATGATGTATTGCTTCTTAGCAATAACATTCCCATAATATAATCGGTGAAAGCTTGGCTTTCATTAAATTCTCCATGGAATACCTGGGAGAAGCAGGCTTTATTCTAGCAATAACGATCTACTGGGATAGATCTAGAAAGCTGCTGACACTCTCTCAGTGTTCGTACATTTTGTTATGTACGTGACCTGATGTCTCATATGCTTTAAGCATATGGAGTCAGAATCAGGCTAATCCAGGTGATGGTCACTAGATTGATGTCAATAACATCCTTGAGTATCTTGGACGAACTAAGGATGCTTTCTGGGAATATGGGGAAATGAGAACTTGAGGTGACTAGGTTCACCGCTGCAAGTTTCCAAACCGACAATGACGACTTTAAGTCGCAATAAGGGTATATATTTAGTTTGAATAACGGAACAGTGAGCTAGAAATCTTCCAAGCAAGATACTGTTATCGAATAAATAACAAGAGCGGAACATTGATGCAGTTGAGGCAGCAATAGAAGCATTTTCAATCTATATAATCCTAATTGTATTAGGAGTAGTTCTGTTAGCAGCTGAGATAGGCTACAGCACAGGCTAAGGAACCGCGGTCTCATCAACGATCCAAGTATATACTTCGACTATTTCATCTGATTCATTCCATCATACATCATGGTGATGTGATGATCGAATAAATTGTATTAGAAAATAACCTTGAAAATCCGCTAACGAAAGCTGTTCTCATCAGAAGTTTGAGCGAACCGTACATGGTTCAGGTGTATGACACTTGAGTGATTGGCTATAGGCCAAGTGGGAGATTGTTGGACAATTATGACCCATAGCATCACTATTTGTACAGAACATTGCGTTGTTGTACAAATTAACTATGTGACAAAGGAAATTGCTCTTTTATCATTTGTAATTGGATTACCTGGATATATAAATGATAAAAGTCTATATGATTTGTACCAGATTAATAAGATATGAGACAGTATTAATCAATGTAAGGTTTAATCATTAAATATCCCTAGTCGTAGTATTATCGAGACTGGACATCGATAATGCTGAATAGACTAGTATTGCATTTGTGCGCATTATGGAGGCATAACGGCATAGTTCTCATATATTTGGGTATTTGATACTCATGCAAGTGTAATATAATGTTCTGTTTACCGATTGTACGGAAACAACTTCGCTCTGGATAGACCCATCGAAATCCCATTGGTTGTATGACTATGTGTCTATGGGAATCCGAATCAGGGTAGGTGTATTTGGTCTTAACCTGAGACTTGCATCGCTAATACTTGCGACAATTAGTATACTTTGGTTTGGTCGTCCGGGGCTTTAAGAGGTTCTGTGTATGCCTCTTCTGGGTATACTGAGAATCGTAGTGTATTGGGTGTGATGTCAAGATGGAAGTATCACTTCAGTCATATGGAGATGATGATCATGCAGGATACGGAACCGGTACTCTTGTATGATGCAGCTATCGGGATAATATGACAAGGTCATAATTATCCGATTATAGAGACTAGTTACCAGAGATCCGATATATGCTTCGTACGTGGTAGACACAATTCCAGCCCTAGGTCTAACATGTGATATCGATACTGGATCGTAATACGCAATACTACGTATATTACGCTTGACAAAGATTTCATATTCGTTTACAGAATATTTTTGGAGAATTAGGTAGGCAAGGTGCTTTGCTAGAAGCCAACCATGTCTTGTAAATCGGTAAAAAAGTGGTATGGGGTACGCACGTATTCAGATAGTCCGATAACCGTATTTACTGCCAACATATACAGGGATCTCTTGGGTCGCTTCCCGAAGATTCACCATTGAGATTTGACTCGAACAGAAAATTATTCTGGGATTAATTATTAGAGAGAAAATTAATCTAGGATTTATTACGGCAATAAATTAATATGGGATTAATTAAATGAGAAATAATTAATATGAGATTAATTGCGTCGAGAATTTATCTAGGAATAAATTCGTCAATGAGAGAGAACATGATTAATTTGGAATTAATCGGTAAATTAAATTTAATAGTTAATTTAGATTTTACTATTTAATTTATTTATTGGGCTAGAAATAATATATTAGATATATTAATTGAAATTAGATTTCAATGCGGAATTAAAATTGGATTTTAATTCTTGCAAATGAATTAATTTAGAATTAATTCGTAAGCGACTTTCGTAATAATTTTGCGAGGCATTATTATTTAATTAAATTAGACTTAATTAAGTCGCAATGGCAAATTCGTTTAATTTGGAATTAAACGAACCCAGGCCCGAGCGAAGTTGCGTGTTGGATTGTCCGATTGAATTTGGAATTTAATGGGTGGGACCCATTACTTACATCAACTTGTCACTATTTGTGATGTAAGTAGATGGAATAGTAAATGTAGCATTTACTTCCCACACCTACCAAGTCAACACACATCAACTTTTGTATATGATTTGGGAAATCAAAAATGTAATTTTCACTCTCTCTTCTACCTCTAAAACCGTGAGCCTCTCTCCATGGAAGACAATTTTGTTCTTTACAATTTGTTCTTGCTAGCTTATAAATGAGTGAATCAAGGTGATAGGGAAACTCACCCGAGAGTTTGGAACTCGATCTCAAGCTCCGAAGCTTCCAACACAACCAACAAAGATGGAAATTTTTGAAATCTCTTCAACCAATCAATGCGAGTATTCCGCAACTCTCTTGGTAATTCACACACGAATCACTCTTAGTTGATCTTGGCATGTTCTAGGAACACTTACACAAAGCCAAAACTCAACGGCAAGACTACGCCTTGAGTGCACAGGTATTTTTCCATTGGTGCTAGCCTAGGCAAATACCTCAAAACTTTAGAGTTGCTCACTTATATAAACCCAAGATATGAAAGGTTTGGTGTAAAAATTTGAGAATAATTCTTTGGGTTTATATAGTGCTCCAAAGACAACAAAATTAATTAAGTATCTGATGTGGTATAAACACTAATTTAATCTTAGCCATTGGATCTTAATTTAGTGGTTTAATGAGATTATAAAACCCTAATAAGATTTTGGGCCGAATTGGAATTCAAAACAAAAAAAATATTTACTATTCACATTACTATTCATGTGAATATTAATTTTTATTTTTATTTTTTTTATTCCAATTCCAAAGTGCCCCCATCGTCATTCACCAATCTCTAAGCCACTATGGAACCTCATAAATGATCTGTTCAATAATTAAACACATTTAACCATTTATGAACAATTCCTACAACAATCATATATGCTGTTATATTTTTACTGTGCACTGTTAACCATTGATTTCGACTTTGTTGTGTGTGACCTTTTGGGTTCCCCTCAAGTTGGACATGAAATGAATCATGATAATTTAATCGAACACAAATTATCCTCGGATCAGATGGTCGTTCGATGTCAAATGAGAAGGAAAGACATATATACCCATTCTGTATGCGATTTACATATGATACGGTCCATCGCCTCACTGTAACCCCACCTATTGACCTAGGGTACGGAAATTGTCTACCCATATGGTCAAAGGTATGATGTTGATAGTGTCATGAATCGTGCTAACCCAAGAATCTCACATGATTCTTCCGTTGTGGCCACAGTCTTAAGCACTGATCACACATATCAACCCCCGAAATGGAATACTACTCTTAGAAGAAAATATTATCCGAGAGAGTGGTGATTATCTGTTGTATCTTTACAAACTTCATGTGTTTCAACAAATGACCCAATCATACCCTTATGATCGGATCTTTTGAATTGTGGAAGGAGAATGTCAAAGTTATTTGATCCACACATAAGATTGTAAAGACCTCAAGTCTAAGGACTAGTCATATAATCGATACATGAAAGTTCTCACAGACACATGGGATAAACACTCCATATGAAAACTTTCGGTGGTCAGTTCGATGGACACGAGCAACTCATGAATCCATGTGATACACCAAGCAGACGGATCTCCGCTAGTAGCCTATGAGATCGGCTACCCCACTTAAGGGAAGATCATATCATCATGCTAGTCTCTATACTTTGTGAATGCCCAGATTATTCACAAAACTATGACTAGGAACATTTAAGAGTAATGATTCTCATAAGGCGTGGAAGCCATCATCTTATTACTCCAAAGGCTTTATTACAGTGTTGATGATTCATATAAGTTATGTAAGACACATATAATAAAGATTGACATTTTATTAATTAATGAAAATATTACAAATACTTGTACATATAGCCCATCAACAAGTTGGGTATATGGCATATCCCTAAAAACCTCCCACTTTCACTATAGCCAACTTGTATGAATCTGGACACCAAACTCTCGGGTGTGCCTATCATGTTTTTGTTGAGTCAGCCCTTTAGTCAGAGAATCTGCAAGATTATCTTCTATGGGTATTTCCTCTATAATAACTTCTTTTCTCTCAACAATCTCTCTCATGAGATGAAATCGCATGAGTACATGCTTGGATTTCTGGTGGGACCTTGGTTCATTTGATTGATCAATGGCACCCGTTTTGTCATAATACATCGTGACACCATTCTTTATCACGGGAAGCACTTCCAGCTCTGTGATGAACTTATTTATCCAGACCGCTTCTTTAGCTGCCTCAGATGCTGCAATATACTCAGCTTCAGTGGTGGAGTCCGCTCTAGTTGACTACTTTGAGCTTTTCCAACTGACAGGACCCCCATTCTAAGTAAACAGATATCTTGTTTCTGATCTGCTGTCATCCCTATCGGTCTGAAAGCTCGCATCATAGTAACCAATGACTATCATCTCAGAACAATCTCCGCATGTCAAAAAAACCTCCTTAGTTCTTCTCAGATACTTGAGGATTGTTTTCACAACTGCTCAGTGTTGCTCACCAGGATTTGCCTGATACATGTTCGTTATGCTAAGAGCATAAGAGACATCAGGTCTTGTACATAGCATGGCGTACATGATCGATCCTATTGCTGAAGCATAAGGGATCCTACTCATACGCTCTCTATCTGAAGGAGTATGTGGACATTGCTCCTTAGATAATTTGATTCCATGAAAAGTAGGTAAATTACCTCTTTTGGAATCTTCCATTGTGAACCTTTTCAAAACTTTATCTATGTACGTAGATTGAGAAAGTCCAAACAACCTCTTAGATCTATTACGTAGATTTTAATACCGAGGATGTAGGCTGCTTCTCCCAAATCTCTCATGGAGAAATCTGAGATAACCATAGCTTGGTGGCTTCCATCATGTGAATATCATTCCCGATGATTAATATGTCATCGATATATAATACAAGAAATACAACAGCACTCCCACCACTTTTCCTGTAAAACACAAGGCTCGTCTACATTTTTAATGAAGTCAAATTCTTTGATTGTCTCATCAAATCATATATTCCAACTTCTGGAGGCTTGCTTGAGTCAATAAATGGATCGTTTAAGCTTGCATACTTTATTATTATCATCCTTAGATGCAAACCCCTCAGGTTGTGTCATATAGACTTCCTCTACGAGGTTCCATTAAGGAAAGATGTTTTGACATCCATCTTCCAAATCTCATAATCAAAGTGTGCAGCTAGTGTCAGTAAAATTTGAATGGACTTTATCATTGCAACATGTGAGAAGGTTTCGTCATAGTCAATTCCTTGGATTTTTCTATAACATTTCGCCACCAACCTAGCCTTATAGGTTTGGATGTTGCCTTCTGAATCAGTTTTACGCTTGTAAATCCACTTGCAGCCTATGGGTTTTTTCCCTTCAGGTGCATCTACCAAGTCTCAGACTTGATTATGATATATAGAGTCTATTTCGGATTTCATGGCCTCAAACCACTTGACTGAATCAATGTCACACATTGCTTCGTCATAACTGGTGGGATCATCATTATCAATGACCTGATCATTTTCCTCATCAATATGGAAACCATATCTTTCAGGCTCATGTCTTTCCCTAGCAGACCTTCTGAGTTCATAATCTTGTGGTTGTTCCGTCGCTACCCTTTTGAGGGGTCTGGGGTTTAGTTCTATGTTAGTTTGTTCTACTCATACCTCATCGAGGTCAAGTCTACTCCCACTATATTTCTTGAGAAGGAATTCATTCTCTAGAAATTTAGCATTTCGTGAGACAAATGTTATTTGTTCATTTGGGACATAGAACATGTATGCTCTTGAGTTCAAGGCATATCCTACAAACTTACATTTAACTGCCCTATCATCCAATTTGTTAGTTTGGGTGAGCCTGACATATGCGTCACATCCCCAATTCTTAGATAACTAAGACTATATGACGTTCCCCAGACCATAACTCATATGGTGTTTAACTAACAGTCTTGGAAGGAACTTGGTTTAGTAGTAATGTTGCAGTTTCTAAAGCAAGATCCCAAAATGAAAGAGATAGATCCGTACTCGGCATCATTGATCGGACCATATCTAATAATGTCCGATTTCTCCTTTCGGAGACCCCATTATGCTGTGGAGTTCCCGGAGGAGTCCACTGGGAAATAATGCCATTTTCTCTCAAGTAATCTTGAAATTCGTTTCTTAAGTATTCACCACCTCGGTCAAACCTTAGTGACTTAATACTTTTATTAAGCTGGTTTTCTACTACTCAGCCTTGAAGTCTTTGAATTTCTCAAAGGCTTCAGATTTGTACCGCATAAGGTACACATACCCATATCACGAATGATCATCGATAAAGGTAATGAAGTAAGAGAATCCACCTCTAGCGGTGACTGACATTGGTCCACATACATCAGAGTGTGGTCTAATGTCTCTGCTGCATGCTGTCATTTACCTTGAAGGGTAATTTGGTCATTTTACCAAGTAAACAAGACTCAAAAGTTCCATAAGGTTTATATTTAAGGGTTGAAATACCCATCCTTATGTAGCTTAGTTAATCTTGTTTCATTGATATAACTAAACGACTGTGCAAATAGAAAGTGATTCATTGAGATTATTCTGTTGGATAATATGACCCATAGCGTCACTATTTGTACAGATCACGGTGTTGTTGTACAAATTAACTATGTGACAAGGAAATTGCACTCTCATCATTTGTGATTAGATCACCATATATGTATAAATGAAGAGAGGTCCATATGATTAGTTCCTGGATTGAGATGATATGAGACAGTATCAGTCCACGAAGGATTAATCATTAAATATCCCTAGCCGGAGTATTATCGAGACATGACATCGATAATGCGGATAGGCTAGTATTGCACTTGTGCGCGTTGTGAGGGCACACCGGCATAGTTCTCATATATTTAAGTATTGGATACTTATGCAAGTGCGATAGGAGGTCGTGTTTCACCGATGGTACGGGAAACAGCTTCGCTCTGGATAGACCCCTCAAAATCCCATTGGTATTATGACTATGTGTCTATGGGAGGCCGAAATCAAGGTAGGTGTGTATAGTCTTAACCTGAGACTTGCATCGCTAATACTTGCGATAATCGGTAGACTTTGGTCTTGGTGGTACAGGGCTTTAACCGGCTCTGCGTACACCGCTTCTGGGTTTATCAGAGAGTCGTAGTGTATTGGGTGTGATGTCGAGACGGAAGTATCACTTTAGTTATAGTGGAGATGATGTCACGCAGGATACAGTATTAGTGCTCTTAAGTGCTGGCCGGCCATCGAGATATTATGACAAGGTCATGTAAATCCGATTATAGAGACTAGTCACCAGACATCCGACATGTGCTTCGGACGGGGCAGACACTTATCCAGCCCCAGCCCTAGCACGTGACTATCCGATACTGGGCTGATATACACAATACTACGGTATACTATGCTTGATACAGATCTATATATTCCTATAAGAATATTTTTGGAGAATTGGGTAGACATGGCGCTTTGCTAGAGGCCAACCTTGTCTTGTAAATCGGTATAAACGTAGTACGCGATACTTACGTGTTCGGATAGTACGACGACCGTATTTACTGCCAGCATATCCGGAGATCTCATGGGTCGGTTCCTGAAGATTCACCGATGACGTATGACTCGCACTTTAATTAATCTGGATTAATTGGAAGAGAGAGAAAATTAATCTGGGATTAATTCGATGAGAGAGAAAATTAATCTGGGATTAATTACGAAGATATTTTATCACGGATAAAATATCGTTAAAGAGAGAGAACGATTAATTGGAATTAATCGGTAAAATTAATATATTCGATATATTAATCGAAAATGGATTTCGACGCGGAATTAAAATTGGATTTTAATTCGGGCGAACGAATTAATTTAGAATTAATTCGTTAGCGACGTGAATAGTGATTTTGCTAGGCGTAATCATTTAATTACGACGCGACAGAAAATTTGTTAATTTGGAATAACGAACCCGAGCCCGAGATTATTTGCGAGCGCATTCACATTTCGAATTCGAGTGCGGCACGCAAGTCAAATCATGCGTCAAATCGCAAGTCACATCAAGCGTCAAATCAAATGTCACTTTGAGTGATGTGACATGTTGTCACTTGATTTGAGTGATTGATGTAGAAGTTGAAAAACACAACTTTTTGCTTTTACTTTTTTTGACTTTTGGTAAATGGAAAGTTAAAAGAAATGTAAATGTTTTTAATTAATTTTAGAAAATATAAAAACCTAATTGCATTTCTTTTCTCTCTCTCTCCACTCTTCTCTTTTACGCCTCTCTTCCTCTCCCTCTCTTTTCTCTCCTTCTCACATCACGGCTTTGAGCCATTCTTTTCTTCTTTTTTTGCCGATTGAAAATGAGAAGCAGTGAGATGAAGCTGACGATTTTTGTTGCAAAATCAAGTTCTAGCACACTCTAGGAGGCATCCCAAGGTGATAGGGAGTGTCTTCATGAGCATGGAAAGCTTGAAGCTTGAAGCTTCAATGGAGTCTTCAATGGCCGAACATGGAGGAGGCAAACCAGTCCCCAACCGAGCAGTCCACTGCATGAGGAAGCGATTGCCGAGCTTATGGAGGGAGCTTGAAGGCTGTATTCTTCATTTCATCATCAAAACCCATCAATGTGAGTATGAATTCCGCCTTACTCCTTTGTGTATTTCTATTCGTTTTTATGCATGTTTGTGATCCTTGGGACTTGATTGAATCTCATCAATGGTATCTTGAGCTATTGGTTGCATAAAAACGATTTAGGGTTCTTGAGCAGCAATTTGGGGCTTTTTGATTTAAGCATGATTTTGACAAATTGTTTGTTTAAGAATGCTTATATATGATTTAATTAGATTATATGTATCAATTTGAAGAAAAATTGATTGGATTGATTTTCCCCAATTTGCTTATTGTTGGCCAAAACTTTAATTTGGGTAAACTCAATTTGAGCATCAAATGATTAAATTGTTTAGTATAGTATGCTTGAATGAGGTTGAATTGATGTTGTGCATAATCAATTTCATAAAAATTTGGTTGGATCCATTTTTCCCCAAATTTTGGGCATGACAAATTTGGGTAAACTTGATTTTGAGCATGTTTAATGAAATTGGATGATTTAGAATGCTTAAATGTTGTTTAATTGATGAGTGATTAGATCAATTTGATGAAAAGTGTTGGAACAATTTTCCCCCAATTGCTTGTGATGACCGAATTTGGCAAGTGCCCTAATGTCTTGGTTTTTTTGATTTTTTGTTCATTGGATGACTTAGAAATCATTTGGGGATGTTGAATTTATGTTGATTGGGTTCAATTGGATTGAATTTGATTGGGCATATTTTTCCCCTTTGGCCGAGACACTTGAAGCATGAAATATTGGGTTTGATTTTGATCAAATTATGTTGGACCTGATTAATTGATGATAAGCATGATTAATTGGACATATTTGGTGTTTTGGAAACTTGTGATTTGGGTAATTAATAATGCTATGCACTTAGGTTTAATTGAATTGTAAAATTGGATTTTGTAATTTAATTAAATGGGCCTTAAAATTGGATTTGGGCTTTTTAAGTTGTTATTGGGTTTATTGGACTTTGTTGTACAAAGTTGGTTTAGGCCAAAATTGGTTGGATCCAATTAGGCCCAAAACCGCTTCCAAAAGGCCAAATGCGACTAATAAACCTTAACGTTAATTGGGCCTAATGGGCCAAAATTAATTTAAGGGCTTATGGGGTAAACTCCGGGATTGGACTTGGTTGCGGGTTTGGACCCGAGTTGACCAAAATCCACGCCTCAAGAATTAATTAAAAGCCCATTGGACTTTAATTAAATTAATATTTGGTATTAATCGGCTTTGAGACCCGTAACGATTAAATTTGGAATTTAAGTCATAAAGGTTTATTTTATAAAGTGTAATTTTAATTTGGAATTAAATAATGAATTAGAATTAAATACGTATTAAATTGGATTTAATCATGTAATTTAATTTAATTCGTAGAAATCGTACTTTAGTACGTGTTCGCATACGAGTTTGACTCGAACAAAATCAAAATCTTTGTTTGAACATTGGATGATCACTAATTATCAAGATTAATTAATTTGATTAGATTGATTGATAACATGCTTGTAATAACATGGTTGTGATGTTTGAATAATGTATATCGATGGATATTAGCCGGGTGGGCGATTTGGGAAATTGTAATAAATTTGATTTATTAATTGGACCTGCGAGTCCAGCCTTATCTCCTATTTCTTTGTATTCTCTTCTCACCTATTCCCCTCTATGTAATGAGGTTTCTTTAGAAGTGTAGTGTAACGGGTAGAAGAATATTGTGCTAGCGGAGAGAGAAAGTGAGAGATTTGATCTAGGATCAATGTAAAATATCCATCCGCATATCATTATTATTTTACATATGCGCTTTATTATGTGTTTAGAATGCATGTTTAAGGGTGTATGATGAGGAGACCTTAACAAAGATAATAAATTGGTACCAATTAGCACACGAAAAGCCCTCATCAAATATCATGCGTCTTTTCCTTCCATTGAGTGATTCTTGCTCAAGATCCTAGATTGCATGGGTTGTTGGCCAAAGTCACCCTTGTCCGTCGAAGATGTGTTTGAATCACGAGGCTTTGTTCCATATCGGTGTCGTGTCCAAGTTGTGGTTTGTTGGCCAAAGTCAAGACCACTTCTTGTCCATTGACATTGATTACGAAGCTTCCATGTCAATGGGTCCGCGCTTGACTGGATCACTAGGTTTGTTGTGCCAAAGCCAAGGCCTAGTTGATTCAGAGGAAAACGGTTGGGTATAATATTCGATATATAGGCATATATTAGATATATGTTTAGGACTTGGATGTCCACCTACTGGATCTAGGAGTTGGATGAGATCCAATTGATCTTCGAGATCTACCTAGTTAATTATCATACAATTTTGGCCAAAGTCAAGATTGTGTGATATTTAACGGGATCCTAGCCCACTAGGAAACACGGTTTCCCGAGTACTCGACAGAGGGTTAGAGGCTCGACGAAAAATAGTGGGAGGCAAGAATTGAATTTTCAATACTCGTTCAATTACTCGCCATACGCGCTCATTTAAATTATTTCGTCATTAGATTAAATGTTAGTTGGACTAATATTTAAATTGTTGTTTTAATAAACAGTTGGACTGTATTATACTTGATTATATATAATTGGATTATATTAATCAATATAATTGAATTAATTAATTTCAGTTTACAGTTGATTTTATAATTGGATTATAGTAATCAATGTAATTGAGGTTAATTAATTTGGATTATATTTGATTATATAGTTGGACTATTATAATCATTATAATATATATAGTACCACTAATCGTTTTTTAAATAGTTGGACTATTGTAATAAAGATAAAATTGAAAAGTTGGATATTTAAAATATAATCTGGGATTAAATATTTTAAATAATTTAATTTTCAAATTGGGAATAAATAGTAGGTTATTTTATTTGATAAAATAACTTATTATACCTTAAGCCCAAAATTAAGCAAAATAAGTAGAGCATAAAATCTTTGGAAGATTTATGTGATGATGACTTTAATGCTTAATTTAATATACTTGTCATAAATCTAATTTTAGATTTAAGAAGTATTAAAATTGCAATTTATAATTCTTGGAGAATTAATTGAATATTCTAGAGGAGATAAAGTCAAAGTTTGCAATTGGGCATGTAGCACGAGGTGCACATCGTTTCGATATTCTAAAAACCCAAGGCTTGGCCTAAGGTTTCTGAAATATTGAAAAGGATAATTGACATATCCCAATTGACTACCATTTGGATATGCAGACACGAAGGAATTAAAGAAAGGGCAAGGCTCTTACTTTGAAAATGTTTGTCTTAGTTATGTTCACAGCTAGTATTGAAATTAGATTTTAAATACTTAGTGTGGTACATAAAATATATGTATTGATGTTCAGAATCTGCTTTGAGCAGGATACTGACTTCAAGCTGAGATTGCTCTGCGAATCGGAAACGGGACGAAAGTCGCTGTTTCGACCGTAGATACCTAAGTTTAGGAACTACCCTTCGGGTGTGTACTTAAATTAGGAACTGTTATAGTGTAACTAGTTTGACTAGAGACATTATCTCTATATCAGTGTTTAAACCGTTGCGGATAAACCTTTATATTCTAGAACACTAAGTGTTTTATTATATAAAGATGATACTGAGATAAACACATTAGATGTGAATAACAGAAATTATATTTTGAAAATAATTAAAATCTCAAACATATAATTGACAAATAAATAGCTCGAATTGATTTGATCAATAGAGACTTATTTGTGGCATTGTTGTCTAGGACACAATTAACGAGACTCGTATATCCACACTTTTGAAGAGTGGGTACTAGGACTGATTTGACTATTCAAATAAGGTCTGCGAATCTAGTTTATTAGGTAAAGTACCTAAAATACTATTTACTTGTAATAGTAAAAGGGCCACCGATCTGTTAGCCCTATTCATGGTGAAGTTAGTGGGCCCATATCTAGCTAGGCTAGATGTGAACATGAATATTTCGTGACCTTAACGGATGTGGCATCACGTTATGGTTATGTGTTTCTTTTGAAGAACACAAATCAGAAACTTTTGAGTTTCGACACCGAAATAGACAAACAGATCGCTATAGTATTATACCGTCACGGTAAGACCGAATGGAAAATACTTAAGCAATAAGTTTCTTATATACTTGAAAGAGTATAGTATTCTTTCAAATAAGGACTCCTCCCGGAACACGTCAAAGTGACGGTGTGTCCGAACGGATTAACCGAATCATGTTAGACATGATAAGGCTAATCATGAGTCGCTCTGAGCAACCATTTCCTTCAACGGATAAGTTTTAACAGTGCATAACTTATTTAGAATAAGGTTCCATATAAATCTGTTTGACAGATGTAATATAGATATGAACGGGAAGAAATCGGGTTTCTCATTCCTGACAATTTGGGTATGCCAGGCATAACGTTTGGATGATACCAAACTAAGGACCCAAATTGGATAAGTGCCAATATTGGTTATCCTAAAGGAAACCATAAGTATAGTACTTGTTAATCTCACATGAGAACAATGTGATTGTTGCTCACCATGCGGTTTTTCCTGAGAGGAATACCGATATGCAGTGGTCAGTGGGAGGATAGTGATACTCGATGAAAATCGAAGTAATACTGTTCAAGGCACGAAGTCCTTAATGGAACACAAATAGTTCATCTATGATGAATCTATACCATTAATCTTCAGATACACAAGAAACTCGTAGATCGGATAGAGTCAGAAAACGACCTAGGGTATGGGTTTCTGATCTAACCTCATAAAGATGTCAATCTTATGAAGGTATATCCGCCGACTACGTTTTGAGGAAGTGATACGAGGTATCGACTCCCTATTATGGCAAAGTGCCATGAATCCGAAATGGATTCCATGTTATAACACTATTTTGGATACTAGTTGTTGTACCACAAGGCATTGCCTATTGGTACATTAAACGTCTTCAAGGAAGACATACATGAATGGCAACATACCAACGTACAAAGTCGGGCTTTTGACGAAAGGTATCGTTATCAACATTGTGTTAATAACGGTTCAACATTTTACCTGTTGCCATGGTAAATCCATTTTGAAGATACTTGTTGATAACTGCATATTTCATTTATGAAATGTGTCAGTTGCAGATCAAAATCGCTTTCCTGAAAAAGGAAACCTTTTGGAGGATGCTTACAACATCCTGACGATTGTATAACCGACAAACAAGGTTTGCAGGTTATTCGATCCATGTTTGGATTGGAACAAGCATAAGGTTTTGGAACTGACGTTTGATATAATCATAATGGTTTATGATTTGACTCAAAACGAAATAATTCTTGTGTATATAAGGAGGTTAGTGGGAGAGCACTGATAATGAAATTCCCATAAAACAATCGGTGAAAGCTTGGCTTTCATAAGAAATTCTCCGTGGAATTATGGGGAGTAACAACCTTTATTCAAGGAATAAAGATCTACCGGATAGATTTGGAGTTGTTAACACTCTCTGGAAATTGTACATTTAAAATGTACTTGTATTGGTGTCTCATACGCTTTGAGCATATGGAGTCACAATCGGGACAATCCAAGTGATAGTCATTGGATTGAAGTTAAGGACATCTATTAGTATCTTAGAAAACTAAAGATGTTGTCTTAAACTATGGAGATGGAGAACTTGAAGTGACCAGGATCACTGCTGCTGCAAGTTTCCAAACCGGTAAATACTGCGGTACTATAAAGTTTGAATAACGGGACAGTAAGCTGGAAATATACCGAGCAAGATAAATGTTGCCGAATTAACAACAAATGCGGATTATTGCTGCAGCTGAGGCAGCAATAGAAGCCATTTGGATCGATAATAAATCTAATTAGATTAGATATAGTTCTGTTGCAGCTGAGCTAGGCATCAGCATAGGCTAAAGAATTAATGGTCTCATCGACGATCCAGATATATACTTCTATATTTATCTGATTCGTTCGGATCATACATCGTGGCGATGTGATGATCGTATAAATCGCGTCAAAAGATAATTACGCAAATCCGCTGACGAAACCCTTTCCTCAGCAATTTGAGCGAACCGTACATAGTTCGGGTGTTAGACACTCGAGTGACTGGCTATGTGCCAAGTGGGAGATTGTTGGATAATATGACCCATAGCGTCACTATTCGTACAGATCACGGTGTTGTTGTACAATTAACTATGTGACAAGTAAATTGCACTCTCATCATTTGTGATTAGATCACCATATATGTATAAATGAAGAGAGGTCCATATGATTAGTTCCTGGATTGAGATGATATGAGACAGTATCAGTCCACGAAGGATTAATCATTAAATATCCCTAGCCGAGTATTATCGAGACATGACATCGATAATGCGGAATAGGCTAGTATTGCACTTGTGCGCATTGTGAGGGCACACCGGCATAGTTCTCATATATTTAAGTATTGGATACTTATGCAAGTGCGATAGGAGGTCGTGTTTCACCGATGGTACGGGAAACAGCTTCGTTTTGGATAGACCCCTCAGAATCCCATTGGTATTATGACTATGTGTCTATGGGAGGCCGAAATCAAGGTAGGTGTGTATAGTCTTAACCTGAGACTTGCATCGCTAATACTTGCGATAATCGGTAGACTTTGGTCTTGGTGGTACAGGGCTTTAACCGGCTCTGCGTACACCGCTTCTGGGTTTATCAGAGAGTAGTAGTGTATTGGGTGTGATGTCGAGACGGTAGTATCACTTCAGTTATAGTGGAGATGATGTCACGCAGGATACGGGATTAGTGCTCTTAAGTGCTGGCCGGCCATCGAGTTATTATGACAAGGTCATGTATATCCGATTATAGAGACTAGTTACCAGACATCCGACATGTGCTTCGGACGGGGCAGACACTTATCCAGCCCCAGCCCTAGCACGTGACTATCCGATACTGGGCTTATATACACAATAATACGGTATACTACGCTTGATACAGATCTATATATTCCTGTAAGAATATTTCTGGAGAATTGGGTAGGCATGGCGCTTTGCTAGAGGCCAACATTGTCTTGTAAATCGGTATAAACGTAGCACGCGATACTTACGTGTTCGGATAGTCCGACGACCGTATTTACTGCCAACATATCCGGAGATCTCATGGGTCGGTTCCTGAAGATTCACCGATGACGTATGACTCGCACTTTAATTAATCTGGGATTAATTGGAAGAGAGAGAAAATTAATCTGGGATTAATTCGATGAGAGAGAAAATTAATCTGGGATTAATTACGGAGATATTTTATCACGGATAAAATATCGTTAAAGAGAGAGAACGATTAATTTGGAATTAATCGGTAAAATTAATATATTCGATATATTAATCGAAAATGGATTTCGACGCGGAATTAAAATTGGATTTTAATTCGGGGGAACGAATTAATTTAGAATTAATTCGTTAGCGACGTGAATAGTGATTTTGCTAGGCGTAATCATTTAATTACGACGCGACAGAAAATTTGTTAATTTGGAATTAACGAACCCGAGCCCGAGATTATTTGCGAGCGCATTCACATTTCGAATTTGAGTGCGGCACGCAAGTCAAATCATGCGTCAAATCGCAAGTCACATCAAGCGTCAAATCAAATGTCACTTTGAGTGATGTGACATGTTGTCACTTGATTTGAGTGATTGATGTAGAAGTTGAAAAAACAACTTTTGCTTTTACTTTTTTTGACTTTTGGAAAATGGAAAGTTAAAAGAAATGTAAATGGTTTTTAATTAATTTTAGAAAATAAAAACCTAATTGCATTTCTTTTTCTCTCTCTCTCCACTCTTCCTCTTTTACACATCTCTTCCTCTCCCTCTCTTTTCTCTCCTTCTCACATACGGCTTTGAGCCATTCTTTTCTTCTGTTTTTGCCGATTGAAAACGAGAAGCAGTGAGATGAAGGTGACGATTTTTGTTGCAAAATCAAGTGCTAGCACACTCTAGGAGGCATACCAAGGTGATAGGGAAGTGTCTTCATGAGCATGGAAAGCTTGAAGCTTGAAGCTTCAATGGAGTCTTCAATGGCCGAACATGGAGGAGGCAAACCAGTCCCCAACCGAGCAGTCCACTGTATGAGGAAGCTATTGCCGAGCTTATGGAGGGAGCTTGAAGGCTTGTATTTTCATTTCATCAAAACCCATCAATGTGAGTATGAATTCCGCCTTACTCCTTTGTGTATTCTATTCGTTTTTATGCATGTTTGTGATCCTTGGGACTTGATTGAATCTCATCATATTCGAGTTAACATTGTATATATTAGAGGCTGAACATTCTTTATTAGTTTGTAAGACATAGATACCATTATTCAAAATACCATCTCCATATTTTATTTCATTGAAATAAATAGAACATTCATTACAACTTATTAGGCATGAAAAGCCTTTATTACATAAAGAAGAAATTGAAATGATGTTCTTTAATAGAGAAGGTACATAAACACAATCTTCTAAGTCTAAAACTAAACCATTCAGCAAAGCTAATGAATAAATCCCCACGCACAATGCAGCCAGTTTGGTTCCATTACCCATGCGTAAGTCAACCTCCCCATGACGGAGTCTCCTACTGTTTCTCAGGCCCTGCACTTGTTACACAAGTGAGTCCCACAACCGTGTCAAGCACCCAAGTAGAAGGTTCAGAGTTTTGAGAATATAGTTCAATCATATTCAACATACCTGAAGCATTGGGCTTTTTGGCCTCTTGGGCTTCCCTAGCTTCATTGGCTTTCAAGGATCTGCAGTCTTTCTTCCAATGACCCTTCTTTCCACAAAAGAAATATTTTCCCTTTCCTTTTTTCTTCTCCACCTTACCATTGGGCTTTAGGTGATCTGGAGCCTTGGCCTTGCCCTTATTTTTCTTTGGGCCTCGTGGCTTCAGTTCCGTACCCGTAAGCATGACGGAAGTTTTAAGCTCCGGTTTCAAGTCCTTCTCTGCTTGCTTTATCAGATTGTACAATTCTGCTAAAGTAGCTTCTTTATCAGACAGATGAAACTGCCTAATAAGGTAGGTTCCCAACCAATTTCTGATATAAATCACAATTCCTTAATCAATGGGTTGGGAAATCAACATGCCATAGCTTATGCTAGTCCTTGTGGACACCCAATCTTTGCCACCAAGTTATAAGACCACGCCTAAGGGTCGATGCGTCTTATGACTCAGAAAAGTCAAACCATTGTCAATAGTACGATTTAGGGACAAATTGGTATTGGTCAGTCTGGTAAAGCCTAGTCCTGCCAATACGGTTTAAGCCCTTTGGGTCTATACTTTACAATGGGAGGTAAATTTTAGACTTAAATTATTATTGAGGATTTTAGCAAGTTTAAGTGAATAACTGTCAAATGGATTCCTCCATTGAAAATTCCCAGAGGGATGGTGGAGCGAACTCTCTTAAATACCCTAACCTCTTAGGCTCTTATTGCATTGGTGACAAGAATAAACAATAGATCCTCCAAATTAGTCAAACACTTTAAATATGCTTTAAGGTAAGCTTTGAGTAAATGATTATCTATATGTCTTCACAACTTTTCCTTTTGGCTATACAAAGGTAGTGAGTGAAGGAAGACACCAAATCATTATCTAACTCTAGTAGTACATTTGGTTAAGTTAACTTTAGTTTGGAAAGTTTTATTAACCATTTGGTCCCAACCCACTTATATCTTTTATAATGTATTTTATTATAAACAAGTGATTTATATTTATTAGCCTTAAAGGTAATAAATCTGTAAGTTCATCACGGAATAATTACTTAGCTAAGGGATAAGCAATACACTCTCTATTTCTTAGAAAGTCTCTAGATGCTTGCACCCTAAAATAATCATGCCAATTCTAATCATACATAGAATCATCAAGCATATGAGTTTTAATATGTTGGAATTATTTTAGGCATTAAATAACTTTGATTAATATTTAATTATGATATTGCATTTTATTTTACTCAAATAAATTTACTATTAATGTTTTTGGTGACGCATGAATTTTAAATGCAATTTCACAATTCAAATATTAACCAAATCATGCCAAACTTGTGCCTAAAATTAAGCTCAGAGTGTTAGCTTTCCAACGAGCTTTTAAACACCCAATTGCGAGTTCAAATGAGAGAGAAATAATCAAAACAAAAATGGTGCTCTGATACCAGTGTTGGGAAGCGGCCGCGAGTGCGCAGCGGAAAATCAAAATTATTATGGTGCTTTCCCTTTGCCCAATACCCATTTGTTATGATTATTCTACAAGCTTAGGCATGGTACTATATATTTAAGCATAAAACTCATAAAACATGCAAAGAACATAAACCTAAACATGTTAACTATCATAAGAACTCTAATTAAAATAAAGAAAGAAAAAGACTTACTTGAACCGTAGACTCCTCCAGTCCTCCCTCCAATCGACAAGATTTTGTCGAACTCACCAAGCTCTTCCACATTCCAAAGAGCCACCAAAGTGTGTGGCCTCCAAAGATGCACACACCAAAGCCAAAACTCAATGGCAAGACTACGCCTTGAGCGCACAGGTATTTTACCATTGGTGCTAGCCTAGGCAAATACCTCAAAACTTTTAACTCGAGGTTCCTCTAGTCAATTAGACTTAAGGATCCTGAAAATCAGTGGCTTACTCTTAAAATTTAGAGTTGCTCACTTATATAAACCTAAGATATGAAAGGTTTGGCGTAAAGATTTGTGAAGAATTCTTTGGGTTTATATAGTGCTCCAAAGACAACAAATTAATTAAGAATCCGATGTGAGATAAAAGCTAATTTAATCTTAGCCATTGGATCTAAATTTAGTTGTTTAATGAGATTATAAAACCCTAATAAGAGTTTGGGCCGAATTGGAATTCAAAACATTACTATTCATGTGAATTGTAATTAAATTTTTTTATTCCAATTCCCAAAGTGCCCCCATCGTCATTCACCAATCCATATGCCACTATGGAACCTCATAAATGATATGTTAAATAATTAAACACATTGAACCATTTATGAACAATTCCTACAACAATCATATATGCTGTTATATTTATGTTGTGCACTGTTAACCATTGATTTCGACTTTGTTGTGTGTGACCTTTTGGGTTTCCCTCAAGTTGGACATGAAATGAATCGTGATAATTTAATCAAACATAAATTATCCTCCGATTAGATGGTCGTTCGATTTCAATTACCAAGGTTGACATCTAGCAAAATGCCAAGGCCCCCAATGAGAAGGAAAGATATATTTGGCCCATTCTGTATGTGATTTACATATGATACGGTCCATCGCCTTACTGTATCCCCACCTATTGACCTACGGTACGGAAAATGTCTACCCATATGGTCAAAGGTATGATGTTGATAGTGTCGTGAATCGTGCTAACCCAAGAATCTCACATGATTCTTCCGCTGTGGCCATAGTCTCAAGCACTGATCACACACGGACTGGAATACTTCTCTTTTAAGAAAATATTATCCGAGAGAGTGGCGATTCTCTGCTGTATATTTACAAACTTCATGTGTTTTAACAAATGACCCAATCATACCCTTATGACCGGATCTTTTGAACCGGGGAAGGAGAATGTCAAAGTTATTTGATCTACACATAAGATTGTAAAGACCTCAAATCAAAGGACTAGTCATATAATCGATACATGAAAGTTCTCACAGAAACATGGGATAAACACTTCATATGAAAACTTTCGGTGGTCAGTTCGATGGACACGAGCAACTTATGCATCCATGTGATTCACCAAGCGGACGGATCTCCGCTAGTAGCCTATGAGATCGGCTACCCCATTTAAGGGCGGATCATATCATCATGCTAGTCTCTCCGTTTTGTGAACGCCCATATTATTCACAAAACTATGACTATGAACATTTAAGAGTAATGATTCTCATAAGGCGTGGAAGCCATCGTCTTATTTTTCCAAGGGCTTTATTACAGTGTTGATGATTCATATAAGTTATATAAGACACGTATAATAAAGATTGTATTTTTTATTAATTATTGAAAATATTACAAATACATGTACATATAGCCCATCCATAAGTAGGGTATAGTGCATATCCCTAACAAGGATATGTCTCATCAAGGCCTTGTTTTGTTTATTGGCATTAGGTCAGAGTTTCTCCCCCATGGCTATGCGTTGAGTGGCACAAAGAGGGTACATTCTCTTGGGGCCAAGTTGTTACACTGGCTCGGGGCTGCATTCGTTTCATAGAGACCATGTTAGCGGCACAATAAGAGAGCATTCCTTTGTGGCCAGTTTGTTACAATGGCTCAGGGCTGCATTAGTTTCACCGATGCCATATTTGTTGGCACAATAAGGGAACATTTCCCTTGTGGCCAAGTATTTCTATGGCTTGGCGTTGGGCTGTGTCCCAATTGTAGGTTTCTATAATTAGTCCCAAAGAAAGTATAAGCCAAAGAAATACACATTTTATACATGCAAAGCTTGAAGGCATGGCGGAATCATACTTTACAAAGCTTGTGACGAAAATGATGAAGAGAATCCTTGAGTCTTCAAGGTGGAAATTTTCGGCCAAGAGCAAGAGTGAGAGAAGCTTCAAGTCTTCTTGTATTCCAAGCTCCAAGGTTGTTTCCCTCTCACCTCCTTTGATCCCTCATTGTGCTAGCAAAAATGGAGAAGATGAAAACAATTTTCTGCCCTTGTTTGAAGCTCACGGCGTGAGCAAGGAGAAGAAGAGGAAGGAGAGACTTTTGGTTTTCTTTTCACTTTTCTTGGTTTTTAAAAACCGTGAAATGATAAGTGAAGTACAATTACCAAAATATTTTGGTAAATAAAAACCCTTCAAAAACCGTGTAAAAGTTTCCCTCCCAAAAAGCCATTAAATGGGCTTTATCAACTTACCATAGAGAATAGTGACAATGTATCATCCCATAAAGGTGACTAGATACATCCATCCACTAGTCGTGTCGTGATGAGACTTCGCGATGTGATTTGTGGGTCCCACTCGTTTCAAAATACGAATGTGTCCGCAAACACTTTCGGGCTCAATTTCGCTAATTCCGAATTAACGAATTTCCGTCGCGACGAGAATTAAATAATTACGCCTAGCGGAATTACTATTCAGATCGCT